>LOJH01008894.1:0-31058 GCA_001685095.1 Ellobius talpinus
AGAGAGAGAGAGAGAGAGAGAGAGAGAGAGAGATACATAAATACTGAAAATGGAAAAGGCACTTTTTAAAGCACATGTGAAACACTTTAAAAAATCGATTGTACTAAACTATCTATTATCTATCTATACTTGGCTATGTATAATGGGGGCATCCAGACCAGGCCTAAATATCTCAAATGCCAAAGAAGTTTCACATTACTGTGCATCCAAGTTCACGGTGAATGCTGCAGTGGAGACTGAACAGTAAGAAGCTTCTATTCCTTTTTTTGTTTCGAAAGTCATAGATGCCCTTCTAAGAATATGTACTGGCCAAAGAAGAAGCAATGATGAGAAGAAAAGCCAGGAAGATGCAATAAGGCTGTGGTTTGAAGGAAATTAAAACATTAAACTTTGTAGGAAGAGGATTTTTAAAAAGGTATGCAGTCTATACGAACACAAACAGCAGGGAAGAACAGAAGGTAAATAGCAAAAGCCAATGAAGGGGTCAGACAAAAGGCTCAGCTGCTAAGGGCACTGGCTGCTCCTGCAGAAGAACCAAGTTCTATCCCAGACCCCTCACAATGGCTCACAACCACCTGTAAGTTCAGCTCCAGAGGATCAGATGCCTTCTTCTGAGATCTGGGCAACCACACTCACACGGTCCACATAGAGACACATACAGTCAATGAAAACAGGACTAATCAAATGAAACAGTACTTTGCAAGGAGAAAATGACAAGTTTAACCAAGCAAAAAGAGAAGACACAAATGAAATAGAAACGGAACATAGCTATAAAAGATATTTTAAAAGATCGTAAATACTAAGAATACTTTATACCAAGATATATGAACACTTAGGTGAAACAGATTCTCAGAGTCACCCAGTTAGGTCAACAGGAAACACCAAGCCCACTGACCCTACAATCACTACGCAGATTAAACTAACCATCCTGGAAGGGTGATGCCAGCACCACACTATCCTGCAAATGAGCTCCATCAACTACCAGGCAATAAAGACACTAGATTTCATATAGGAAGGGATGTGAAAAGTGACTAATTAGAGTGAATACTCAATTAAATTTACAAGGCTATCATAACCTTGACACCACAACTAGATGAGGACCGCATTAGAAGGGCAGGCTGCATAAACTAAATGGCCAAATCCATATCTAAAATACCAGTTCAACAACTCCAGCAATAAAAACACAATGCATCAAGCGTAATAAGCACTGAGAAATGAATGTGTTGTTCAGAATTAGCAAATTTATTATGCAGCTCTCATCACAGTAAAGAAAAGTTTAGAAAAAAACTTTAGTGCGTTTCAGGTGATAGAATCTTTTTTAAATGAAATCCCATGATCAGTAATGATAAAATACAGGAAAGAAGGACTGGGAAGAATTTTGTAATTATGATAACATATACTTGATTTTCTTTTGTTTTTTAAAGAAGTCTCACTATGTAAAACAGGCTGTCCGGGAACTCACAGAAAGCTGCCTGCCTCTGCCCACAGAGTGCTGGGGTTAAAGGCATGCGCCACCATGCCCAACTCTTCCTAGAAAAAAGTTAATACCAAGGGCTGGTGAGATGACTATAAAAGGTCCAGACGCCTTTTGAAAAATGTGGGATAATCACACAATGTGGCATTATCCATCAGTATAAATGACACAGTTACAGGTACAGGAAGCAAACAGACTCACTGAAGAAGACACATTGCTCCAGCTAGCAAAAAAAACCTTCAAAAGTGTATAAAATTGAACAGTATATTGTTTATGTTACCAACACCCTTTGGATGCAAAAGGAGGGGATCGTGGTTACCTAACAGAGGACAAAACAGTTTAAGCTGGGTGGTGGGTTCATAAACACTGTATCGTCAAACGTCTAATAACTGCCAAATGTTTCATATATTCTTGTATATGAATAAAAAACTGCATAAAGATATTTTTTTGAAAAATAGCTCCCAGAATGGAGAATGAAGAAGGAGGGGCTGCAGATACAGCTCAGTTGTTACGAGTAATAGCTGTTTTTCCTGCAGACCCAGGTCCAATTTCAGCATTAACATGATGGCTCGCAACCATTTCTAATTCTAGTTCCAAGGGGATCTGACACCCTCTTCTGGCTGCTACAGGCACTGCACACATGTGGTGTACAGACATCCAATCAGACAAAACACTTATACACAAAACAAAAACTAAGAGAGAGAGGAGAGAAAGAGAGAGAGAGACAGACAGACAGATGAAGGATTTAAGGAAAGGCAGGCAAAGAACCACTAACCAGAGAACTACATCTCACCAGGTTTCAAATTCTCCGGAAGAGGGTCAGAACTCTGAGTACATAGTTCTTTCCTACATGCTTCATAGAATCCAGCCTAATTCTACCTGATCATCATCTGTGAAATAAAGTTCAAGACCCCTTTTAGCCCTGGGGTCCTATGGGTGTGGAGGCAAGGAGAAAGAGCGCAGGGGTGAGGGGTGCCCCTTCCTGGGGCTGACAGCTCCGGTAGCTCTGTCTTAGGGTGCTATCCAAGGGAAGCACAATGGAAAACATGACTCTCAGGCTCAAGGTCCTGAAGGGTCCCACAGTCAGGGGCCTACCCAGAACCTGCAGGAGCTGAGGATGTTCAGACACAGGAAGGGACAGGGGAGCCAAAACCAGGACTTTCAAAAGCATTTGGCCAGTGCCAAGGAGTGGAGAAACTAGGAGAGCTCCACAGAGCGGATCCACTTTCACTGGTCCAGGCAGTGTAGAAGCAAAGACTCTTGCAGGGATGTGAGGCCTGGGAGGGACTTGGGCAGTCTTTCTGATGGAGTTCTTTGGCTCCTTTCTCCACCTCACCCTTTACTATCATCTCCTGTCCTCCTGCCTCAAAGCATAAAAAATTTAATACTACATTCTGAAGCCACCTTCGAAGGCCACAGTGTCAGAGACAAAAGACAACAGCTGCTCGGTCTTAAAGAACCCAGCATAACGTGGGAAGAGATCAGTGGCACATTTCCCTCTACTTCTGTCTCCAGGACACACCCCCGTCAATGCTGCACTCTCAGAGGGCCTTCTCCGAGTGACTAGGAGCAGAGCGAGGACAAGGAAGTTTCTCCTAGTGGTCTGGCCTTAAGAACTGGTACTGTGAGCCGCAGCAATGGCTTGTCTCCTGTTCCATGGGATATGTTAGCAAGTGAGGTCCTTAGAGACCCAAACAAAATCAAGCAGCTGCACACGGTGATTACGGGGCTCTTCCCTGCAGTTTTGGCACATGCCAAGGGCTGGACTTACAGCCGGGGGCCTCACTCTAAGTTTGGCCTGCAGGAAAGGTGGCAGTGGTTCAGCCTAACCCCAAGGTTCAAGGCCCGAGAAAGTACAGGGAAGGCAGAAAGTGCAAGTGCACAAGCCCTCCACGTCATTTGTAACTATCTACATGGAGCATCCTTAGGTGCAGAGCTCACAGTGTGCTAAGCCTACTAATCCATGCGGCAGGCACAGGTTTCTGTGCGCGATGCCCACGTGCCATGGTCAGAACCACTGACCCACAGAGCAAGGACCCAGGGGACTGTCTCCTGAGCATAGTTTCTGGGCACTATCCCCCTAACAAGGACTCACCTCATACCCACTCTCTCGATCCTCAGTAAAAACTGGGGCATTTAGTTCTTCTCCGTCGGAGCGGACATATGGGGAATCAAAACCAGCCCTGGGGGCCAGTGAGATGGCTTAGCTGGGAAAGCACGCGCTGCTAAGCCTGACAAACTGAGTTCAATCACGTGGTGGGGAAGAAAACCGACTCCTGCATGATTCTCTGACCTTTATGCTCCTCAACCCAGATATGTAACAGATATATATATATATATGGGAATTGAGAGATCATTCAGGGGCTAGGAGCACTGGCCGTTCTGTCAGAGGGCCACAGCTCAGTTCCTAGTGCCAATAAGGTAGTTCACAGCTGTTCTTAAATCCAATTCCAGGAGATGACACCCTCTTCAGCCTCCAGTGGGCAACACATGCTGCTAAAACACAGACACATAAAGTAAAAACTAAAAAATTCTTTAAAAAGAAAAAAGAACCTTGGAGTTAAAATTAAGATGTTTCAGATCCTAGACTTGTAACCTCCCTACCTGGGAGGCAGCACACAGCACCACTAGGAGAGATGAACTCTGGCCCACCCTCTCCCTCTTCTCCCAGGTCTGTGATCATGTGTTCCATTTGATGGAATCTCTTCCTCATGTTAGAGTCATATTAGGCATTGAACCTAGGGCCTCATGCCTTCAGGCAGACACGCTTCCACTGACATACATTTCCAGCTCCATCCATTCAATGGAACCTTCAGAGGATTTCCCCTGGGAATGCAGGAGCAGAAGCAAGCAACACGCACTTAGCCACGAGCAACAGTTGTAAGGATGATGCATCCTGAGTACTCCACGCCCGGCAAATTTAAAGATAAGCAGGTTTCCAATGTCTAAGGATGGGCCAATCTTGGAGGTTATTGAGTAGAAAGTCAACACGGTCGAGTCAATTACACTATTGACAGATGCTCTTACGAGGAGATTTCGCATCATAATTATATGCAAAGGAACCCAGCAAATACAAGCTGTGTAATGATCGACTAATAAAAGTAACACTTCATCCATGTCAATAACAGTTTCAGACTCAAGACAAACAAACATGGCCTTTGCCACTCAGTAGAGAGGGAAAGGAGATTCCCGAAAGACAAATATTTTCACTTAAGTTGGGAGGTGATTAGAAGAACACAGGAAACCTGTCACACAGAAGAGAGGCGGATACCCGCCTGCACTGCTGCTCAGTGACTCTCCCGGCCAAACCCTGGCACACCTGCAGGACCCACAGGCACACACCGTCCTGTGGACTGGCAGGTAGCATTCAGGGTTCTGTTCTTCACTGGACTGTTTTTCTCTCTCAAGTGCAGCTGAATTCAGGTTCGAGGGGCAGGTGGCCAAACTTAAAATGTGTGATGAATAGGGTGAGCAGAACAGGATTTCCCTCCTAGTCACATTTTACTGGGTCTCAGGGCAATGCAGAATCTGCAAATGCCTTTGCAGCTGTAGGCTCACTCTTCTGATGGGCTTGTGGTCGCCCTATAATGAGGGCAGAAAACACAAGCAAATGTCCCCAGGCTTACAGAGCACCCCCTCCAAACAAATAAGTAGAAACCTCTTTTGGAAAACAGAGGTTGGGCAGGTAGAGGACAGTATTTGGAAAATACTGCTAATGCAACCCCCTCCATGTGTGAGTGCATGCGTGTGTGTGTGTGTGTGTGTGTGTGTGTGTGTGTAAAATGATAAAATGATAACCAGTCAGCTTCCTGCTCCAATTGCCATGCTTCTTCACCATAGTGGACCGACTGTGTTGACTCTAGAACTCTTAACAGAATGAAACCTTTCTTCCCTGAGTTACCTTTGGTCACAGTATGTTACAACAGGAAAGGAAGTAATACAGGTGCACCCATGACCCCAATGTGTGTGTGTGTGTGTGTGTGTGTGTGTGTGTGTGGCGGGGGGGAGGTGTGCAGCCGAGCTGCAGATCTTTAGCAAGCAAGCAGCTTGCTCTGCCCTATGTAGACCCTGACTGGTTGGCTGAAAAAGACCTAATCCCACCCTTGGCAAGCAAGTCACCTAGAAGAGAAAAGGGGACCCAGAGGAACACTAACAAGCACGGACACATACCAAAAAGACCACAGTGCAAGCTCCCTTTTGGAAAGGTGTTCTGCAGGAATCCTATGAACACTGAGGGAATCTACAGAAGACAGATACCCCAAGGGAAAGACGCACAAGTCATGGACAATTCTGCCTGGGGCGGTCAGTGCTGTCAACCTGACAGAACCCAGAAGACCCGGGAGACAGGCCTTTGGCACGCCTATGTGGACCATCTAGATGAGCAGAGTGGGAAAGACCCGTCCACAGTGGGCAGCGCCCTTCTTTGGGCAGAGGGTGCTGGGCTGTGTGGATGGAGAAAGTGAGCTGAACACAAGCTTGCATTCCTCCCTCCCTGCATCCTAACTGTTAGGTGACTTGTTTTGAGCTCCTGCTCTTTGACTTCCCCACCATGATTGACAATACCCCTGAACCACCAGCCTTTCTCCTTTTACACAATTTGTCAGAGTATTTTATTATGGCAATGGGGGGAAAACCCATCACTGAACATATTTGCTTCAAGAAGAAAGGCAGGGTGGGGGATGCCAGGGTGATGTGGAGAGAGTTGTGGAAAGTTTCTGGTAGCCCAACAGTCACATGTTAGGGAACTAGTAAGGCAGTGATTGATAGATGGGCAAGAGAAATAGGAGCCTGTCACATTGTATGTGAGGACCCTAAGTCAGAGGTGGACCCTACTCAGGGGCTGGTGATGGGGGGAGGGGGGAGGAGGAGGAGGAGGGAAATAAACTACCCAAAAAAGCGTCCATTTAGTCTCCTCTGGCATGAGTCTCAGTAACAGGGAAATGATACCCTTGCTACCCATAGACCCCTTACCAAATCACATTTCACACACACCCCTCCATGGAGACATGGAGTTTCACAGATGAGGGATCTGAGGCAGGTTCAGATGGATGAGACAGCATCCCAGGGTCACAGGCAGGGGAGTGACAGAAGTAGCTCTAAAACCCAATCAACAACTGCTCACCCTTGCCTTCTGACCTCTTTTGCCCGCTACTTTAAGAAAAGCCTAGCTTATATCCCACCTCACTGGAAAGGGGCTGGGATAACCTGAGGGTACACAGAGATGACATGTGGACTGGGTGTGCGCCTCGTTCCTTTGATGCTGTGGAACATTCAAGCTAGGCCCTCTCCACCTTATGAGGGCCCCCGGAAATTGAGGGATGTTTTTCCCACTTAGCAGGCAGGCTCCACCCAGCAAGCTCTTCCCTTACCTTATGGCCGCAGTCATCCCAATGGGAGTGATCGGCAGTGGGCGGACGCCAGGAAACAGCCCTCGGCTCAGAACCCTTGCTCCGTTTTGTATCACTCCCGGAGAAACTAGGAAAGCAAAAGAAAGAGACATCACAGGTAAATTCAACTGGGAAGGAGTTAGCAATTTTGAGAGAGAGAAAAGGTGGGGAAACAGAACATGTACACACACACACACACACACACACACGAAGGGGTACAGAGAACAAGACAGAAAGATAATGTGCAAACAAAGTCATCAATAGTTTACAAATTATTGATGCTTTTGTTAAAAAAGAATCAATCAAACATTAGTTTAAAAAAGGGGGGTGCCTTCGGGTTGGGAAAGAAGACTCAGTGGTTAAGAGTCCTTGCACTGTGAGCAAGGAGACGGCAGTATGAATTCCTAGCAACCAGCAAGAGCTGGGCATGCCTCTAACCCCAGCACTGGAGAGCTGAGAACTCGCTGGGTGCCAGCCTAACCCAAACTGAACTTCTGATCAGGCAAGAGACCCTTTCTCAAGGCTGTAAGGTGGACAGCGACAGACAAAGATACCCAATGGCCCCGCTCTGGCTTCTATAGGAGGGTGCACAGACACACCTGCCCAAATATTCACCTGTGCAACACACACACACACACACACACACACACACACCAGAACAAAACGAAATTTCCTCCACCCCTTAGTAAAATCTCTCATCTTTAGTCTTCTCCTAAGAACATTTAATGTCACAGAGATGGCGGGGGGACTGCAGATGGCACAACAATCACATCACCTCATATTGCTTATGTTTGCTAAGGTCAAAGGTCGAGAATATCTTTGCATTTGTCCTTCATCCAAAACAAGCAAAACACAGACAAACAAAATGCAGCTAAAAAATCACAGTGAAATCCTTTCCTGAGGGGCTTAGCCCCTCTACATTCCATGCTCACACAGGAGTGAGGCTGCCTGGAGGGGCGGGCTAGCCTCAAGTCCTTGCTTCTGCACTGTCACAGACTGGCTTCAGGGGCCTGTGGGTCTTTCCCCACACCCCTCTCTAGCATTCCTAGTGTCCCCTGGCCCCTCTGCTTTCTTCTACACACACGGTCCCTCGACGTGCCCTTAACAACTTTCCACCAGCAATCTTAAGACCTGTGGTCCAGGCTCCCCTCCCCCGCATCCTCAAGGATGTACCTAGCAGGGAGTCCTGTGTATGTGACCATTATCCACCTCCTGAACAGTAGCTTCAGTTGGCACAAGGTAAGCCTCTAGCTCCTGCCGCATCTGCAGACATCACCTACATGTCTACGAAGCTAGGTGGGCTCTGTAAACGGAGTGGGCAGGCTCCTTCTTTAGTTCTCGTGGGATACCATGGAGATCCCCGAATGTTTATTCTGCTCTCTAAAGAATACTCTAGACCTCTTCTGCTCCCTGAAACCCTGGCACAGTCCCATACTAAAAAGACGTGGATAAATAGTGCCCTTTCAAATAAGCAACAATGAAATACTAGAAAATTATACACTTGAAAATGAAAAGCAGTCTGGATGTCAAAATTAAAAACCCATGTTATTTGCAAACAATAAATACTTTTATGAAACAAATTACTAACACATACATGTTTCATAATTTTCAGGTTTCTAAGAATTTTTTTTCAGGACTGAGAATGTTGTTCAGTTGGCAGACCGCTTGCCTACCATACACAAAGGCCCGGGCTTGATCACCAGCATCCTAAAAACCAGTGGTGGTGATGTCCACCTGTGTCCCAGCACACAGATGCAGGTAGGCAGATCAGAAGCCAGTACAGACATCCTCAGCTACATGATGGGGGCGGGCGTTTGAAAGTCCTTGATGTATGGCAAACATCCACCTTTGAATATGAAATAATCCTTTAAAAGTATTTGTATGATTACGTGTGCGCACACGATGTGCATGGGAATGTCTGTATCACGACACGTGTGGAAGTTGGAGGGCAAGTCTGTGGGGTCTGTTCTCTCCTTCCACTTTCATGTGGGGTCAAATTCAGGTAGCCAGGCTGGCACAGCAAACACCTTTACTGGCTGAGCTGAGCCGTCCTGCCTGCCTGAAGGCAGACTACTTTTACAGACTGTCCTTTTCTTGGGCACTCTGTAATTCTTGCTAATGACCTTTGACACTTCACTTCTAGGTCTGTCCGAGGTCCTTGTGAAAAGGTCTTAACAAAAGGCAGGATGCAGGATAAGATTGCCACTCTTGCCTAAGTCAGTGCTATAGCACACCTGTGTTCAGAATGTCCTTGGTTTCTTACTCTAACTGATCACACAAGGAGGCACAGCCGGACCAGAAACTCCACCTGTTCCCAAATAGCAGCCTGACTTCAGAGGATGAACGAGGTTGTCTGAGGCAGGAGGATAACCAAGTACCTTACGAGCATGGGAACTATTCCAGTTCACAGCTAATTACTCTATGAGGAAGCAGGGTCTGAAAGATTTACCACGTGATTTGTATTACCCAATGTCAAGACTCTGTATAAAGCTGAATAAACTAAGGTAGTGTGAGATGGAGCTAAGTCTCAATATTCCAATCACTGGAACGAAGTGGAATCCAGAAAACAGACTTACCCTTAATATGGTCAACTGAGCTTTGGCAAAAGTAGGTGTCAAGACAACAGTGTCAGAAAGCAGCGTATCAGCACACACACCGCTCCCGGAACAAAACAAACCTTGACCCTTACCTTATACTGCATGTGAAGATTAATCATAAACAGATCTACCGTTTACAAGGGGAAGGCACAAGATCAGGAGAACTCAGATTTCAGCTCGCTGCAGCAGTCTAGAGTATATGGGCTTTTGCTAGCTATCAAGAGAGTGCAAAGAGGTTTTCAAGGACTTCTGATGGTACACCCTAGGTCATGTAGCCACAGGGTGAGCTTTATCCCGACACTGTGAGCGTGTCACTGAAGAGCTCAGTGAGAACAGTAAATGGATCTGATACAATGGACCACGTCGGAAAAGAAGGTAAATACTGAAAATCTGTAGCATGATTCTAATCCTTGTCAGTAAAAATTACATACGAGCAACTAATTAGCATCTCCCTGTGTATTAGGAAAACTATAGTTAAATGGGAGAGAGAGAATCGAAGGGTATGAAGACACGCTAGGGTAAGTACTAGGGAAGCTGAATGGCTGGCTAACAGTGAAGATGGTCCCTACCCACTGAGCAGGGCAGGGGCTGAGCGGCGTTTGGATAATGGCCTCAGATAACACTGGTTATCCCACTACAGTTCTGTGGCATAAACATCTTACAGGGTTGTTCTGAGAATTAAATAAGGTAAGCTATGAAAACTGTTCTGCCAGTGACTGGCACTGTATGCTCATTAATATCATCTCTGTCATCAGTATCCTTTGGCCATCCCATATCACCTCTCAAGAAAGCTCTGATGAATTATCTATAAGGCATAAGACTCAATGGGGGAAATTCAATTCTTTTCAGTCTACTCTGCCTTCGGTAGCTAACTCTAACCTCACATTCACCCACTCAAACATCTTCCAATGCATGAACCGTATTCATTTCAAAGCAACCTGGCAGCGGTACCACGTGTGTGCGCCCGAGCCCGTAAGACTGCTGGGGAGCATAAGCTGGCTCATCCTCTGAGCCGGAGCTCCTCCTCAAATGAGCTGCTGAGTGGTGCCTACAGCTCCTGCCGTCTCCAGGTCCTCCTCATTGGCAGCACACACCACACTGAAATGGTGAATGCGGATGAGCTTGCTCACTGGCTGCCAAAAGCCAGCTCTGACACTTAACTGTGCCTCCATCTCTTCTCCTCTCTGTCCCCACATCCAAGTGTCAGGAAAGTGGTTTCTGGAAACTGTGGAGCCGATATACAATGGCTCTGTGGAAAAGGCGCAGGGAGCCATCATTCACTACCTTTCCACTGGACACTAGGCAGGAATGTGAGTCCATTCCCCAGCCCCTGGTCAGAAATAAGCACCTCTTCTCTTTCCCTTTTCTCGCTCTCTGTCTCCTGAAAACATCCACACACAGCCCATCTGCCTCACCTCATGCTCTGAGGTGTAGTTAGGCTACAGCTTAGTCAGAGACTTAAGAAAATACACATTGGAAGTCAACTTCTAACGTGACGCTCGCTCTCATGAGAAGAGTCCAAGCCTCCAGCACCATCTTTTCTTGTAGACCAGGTCCATATCCTTTCTCCCAGCAACCTGGGTACCATAGGCTTCAGACCAGACTCCCCAGCACTTACTGGTCAACTATGTTCTCTTAGGCCATGGACTGTCTCTAAGCCTCCTGAAATTAGCTAGACTGTAACACTCACACCTAAACAGGGACAATCAACAACATGGCTCAGTGCTGATGCTAGGGCCTCGAGTGCCAGTGTAACCTGAGGAAGTGTCTCTGCACGCATGAGGTGAGCGCGTGCGCAAGTGTGCAGAGTCTTGTGATGAGCCGAGGTGGACACTGGGTGCTTTCCTCTATCAATAGCCTGAGCCATGTCTGCAGCACAAATTCTAATTGGTCCTAGTAATAAAAACCCAGAGTGAGATAGGGGGTGAAGGCTGAAAGATCAGAGAAGCAGAGCTGCCAGCCACTGGTTCTCACCTCTAGGAAATCCTCTGACTGAACGGGGCATCCTGCCTACCAGTCCTCAGACTGAAAGCAAGGTAGAGAGCTCCTGACTGAATGGGCTGAGGTCCCGACTCCTCCGGCCTTATATTCCTCTCTCCTCCCAGCCACACCCCTTCCTTTCTCCACCTCCCCGGAGTGCTGGGATTAAAGGTGTGAGCCACCAGCGCCTGGTTCTGTTTCTCTTTTAGACTGGACCAGGGTGGCCTTGAATTCCCAGAGACCTACCAGCCTCTGTCTCCCAAGTGCTGGGATTAAAGGTGTGAGCCTCTATGGCTAACTAGTGGCTAGCTCATCGCTCTGATCTTCAGGCAAGCTTTATTTGTTATAGCACAAACAAAATATCACCACCCATGTCAGCTAGATTGTTATGGCTATTGAGCTAGGATTTGTCCCTGCCTCCCCAGCACTGGAATTATAGGTATGTATCACCCCCCCCACACACACACACACTTCTGGGACTCAGGTCCTCCTGTTTGTACAGGAAGCACTTTCCTGACCGAGCCACTTCCCAGGGTCTAATGCTCATTTTCATTTTGAAAAGTCCGAGGCATAGAACAAACTATGCTGCGCACTGCACTCTCCGTCAGCATGTCACCAGCTCCCCCTTGGTGCGCACCTCCCTGAGTCTAAAATTAACCTCCGAGGGGAGCTCGCGGCTCTGCCATTGGAGGGCAGCCCTGGCTAACACCATCAGAGGCCATAAGCCGAGCAGCAGGCCATTCCTGTCATCATCATGCCTACCCCCTTCCCCGCACCCCTTCCACCTGCTCGCTTGGAAGCAGACTGGGCAAGGGCTGCCATGGCAGGACACAGCCTGTTTCCTGTGGGCTTTCTTCAGTGGAGCCTGACACGGTTGACATATACCCAGTTCCAGGCAGCATTCCCCTTCCCTCTGGGTCCATTCTGCCGTTTTGTTTATTATCCAGAGTTCCATCTCTGGGAACAGTCCAGCCAAGGATTACATAAAGCCTTTGGAGATGGGTAATGGTGACCTGGTTTCTCCACAGGGGTTAAAGATCAATCACAAGGATTGTCAATGGAGCTACTAGGCAGGCGATTCAGGAGACGACAGTACTGAAATTAGTCTACGCTGCCACTCTTCAGGGCGAGACCGGAGAAGGTGGACAGATTTTAATCTCGGAAGTCAGGAAGATGAGCAGACAGCCACACTCTCTGCTGGCTGTTTTGGAAGTGGCATTCCGAGCACACGACACAACGGCCCTCCTTGCAGAACGTACCCCATACACTGTGGGTGATGCCACGGGGACAAACTTAGAACCCCAGGCTTTTATCAGCTGTACTCCACTGCCTCATTCACACCGGAGTAGACAATCAAAACAAGAGGTGGTGGGTCCTCAGAGACGCCAGCCCAACCATTTCAGGGTGCACAGGGCTCCTGGCTTCTCACTAGTGTCTCAGGAAGGGTCTTTTCTATACCTTACTTGGCTTCAGAGCCTGGGTGGCGGCCAGTGTGCCAGCCCTGGAGATGCCAAACAAGGAAGAAGAAAGGAAGAGATCTAGGGGCTGCCACTTGGTGCTGAGGTGCAGTGGCTACAAAGGGTGATGACAAAGTGGCGGGGGGGGCTTTCTAGTAACCAAGCCAGCCTGTAATTGCCCAGAGTGAACAGTGCCAGGAGATGAAGTGGGTAGCTTGCCACTCAGAGGGGCAGCCCAGGGGTGAAGCAGGAAGCTATAAATAGCAAGGCACGAGGAGGCTGGATAAACAGAGCCTGGCCACAGCGACCAGCCCCAGGGGAGGGGAGAGGCAGGAAACATGGAGCTCTCAGAAGCCATGCTGCCCAACTCCTGAGGATGCAGGACACACAACTGTACACACCACTGTGCATGCTGCCCACTCTCCATCATGGAGGCTGGTTGTTGCCTTTCTGCACTGACTGAGGATCCATACCTAGACCTGGGGCAACGCAAGCAGGGCAGACAACAGCAGCTTCAGTATCCTGTCTCTGCAAGGCTTCTCCCTTGAGGAGGCAAGGCACTGCCTCCAATCTCCAGGCAAGAAACAAGTCCCGTAAAAGAAAGTAAACATGCAGCTGGAATGGGAAGAAGCTGGCGGGAACAGCAGCAGACAGACGGACAGATCTGATCGTGTCTGTCCCTAACTATGACATTGCTCCAATCTTCAGTGGCTCTGTAGCCTGCCCATCAACCGTGCTGCATTTGACCTCCAGACTAAGATTGGAGGTCAGATGGGAAGGAGACCATGAAGCCAGTGTCTCCACCTCTCCTTGTTCTTTCTGCATTAGCTGTTCCTGCCTGTGTCTCCTTCCATGACCTTTACTGGCATCCTGGTTGGTGCCTGCCAGGGCCCTGGAGACCCTTCTTGGCTTGGGGCCCTCATGAAGGCTGTGGCTAGGTTTCTCACAGAAATGCTGAAAGCACTGAAGAAAAAAAAGCTATCTAAAATTATCCTACAGAGCCGGGAATGCAGCTCAGGCCAAAGTCCACATTTCAATCTCATCTCTGGCTACATAACAAGCTTGGCACCAGCTTGGGTCACATGGAACCCCACCTTAAAAAAGATAAAATAAGAAAGAATCTACACCTTTAACACATGAACACTTTTATAACTCAACTCAGCACTTGGACATAAGTAGGGTTGGGCTATCCCAGAGAGAGAATTACAGTCGGAGAGTTACAGGGATGGAGAGGGGAGCGGTTCATTTGATCAACAAAACATTAAAAACAATCCTGTTAGCAAATCAGGAGAACCTGATTTATGGCCAAGAGTCCAGGATGAGAGCCTTTCAGGAAAGACACAGAAGACTCTAAGTGCTTGATCTATATGCCCTGGCTTTCTTTTCCAGACTCTCCATTCTCCTTCTCAACCTAGAGACCAGTTCAGCAGAATAATATACATGTAAAGTATTAAACACAGCACACAGTGGCTAGGAGCTGAGGAAGGGGCTTGAATCTTAGCCGGCTATGATGAGATCATGTTTCGACCATGATGGGCTGGTTATGTGACCTGATCCTAAGGACCTTTCCAGCCTGTGACTTAATTACATCTGGAGTCTGCAGCTTTTCCTGAAATGCCATCTAAAAATGAATTTTAAGTATAGATTTCTTTGAAGCGTAAAGCATCACTTGAAAGCCATATTCCCGGCTAAGCAGGTTAACTGCTAGTTGCAGAACTATGCCTGTGCGTATCTGCTTAGCAGTGAATTAGGCTGGCCGGAGGTGTGGGCAGCCTCACATTCCAAACACCAGGAAACAGAGGTTAACCAAGAGGAATGAGAATTCTGTAGTCAGGGCAGGTAAGGGCAGCCCCAGGCAGAGAGCCAGCTTGTCTGAGAATGCTTGGCGGTATCTCTTGGATCTTTTAAAATGCATACAAAGAAGAAAGGGTGATGTCAAACTTCTTAAGGTTATCAGAAAGGCTATGACTGGGGTCTGGAATTCCTATCAGTCCACCATCAACCTACTGTGGATCTAAGGATGGGTGCTTTCTTGTGGGAAATGTCTATCTCCAAAGTGGGGGAATTCTCCTTGCTTAGAAGGCCATGGTCTCTTCAGAAGGCCAGAGCCCCAAACCAACTGGACTCCTAGTCGCAGGCACAAGACGGGCAGGTAGGCACCAGTCCCTAACAGTGTCACCGGAGGATCTGCCATGCCAGTTACTTTCTGCACACGTGTGGCCCTGGCAGTAAGACAAACAGATCCTAGTGTTACCACACTGCCTCTCCGCTCAGTGTGGCTCTGGCTGGTTGTGGGATGTAAACAGAGGCACTGGCCTCAAGTTGTGAGGAGGGCACAGACGTCTTCATTTCAGGTCAGCTATGAAGATGAGACAAGGAAAGACACCAGGTAGTGGACAAGAGTCCAGCCAAAGCAAAGCAAAGAGCTGTCAATTAATCTGACATTGCTCAGTGAGCCCTACTTAATTACATCAGCCTAGTCCTTCTCTCTGTGCCCACCTAGCACAGAGGGTAGAGATGGTGCAATGTGATATTACGGTTCCATTTTTAGGCTAAGCCACATGTGGGCAGGCCAGGCTTTCCATAACACACCCTAATTTATTATTGAAGACCTACACGGAAAATAAGGTCTACAACTGGGTACTGCTTAGCTCTGCCATGGGTAAGCTGGCCCAGGGAACCTCACCTACAAAGTCATAAGAATGATTCCAGCAGGAGAAAGGTCTCCAGAAGAAGTGGTTAGGGGCTCTCTTTCTCATCTCGTTCTGATGATGTGTGAGAACTCTCTCATCCTCGAAAGCACCTCTGCATGGCTGCATGTGGACATGCATAATGCATGTCAACCACACACTTGCTGTGAAAGTGATGTTACAAGTGCAGGGCTATGTTGGTATTAGTTCTTCCTACGGTCTGGGATGTAAATGGGAAGGTTAAGTTCACAAACTATGGCGCTATATGCTATAGAAATATCTACTCACAACCTGCTTGTATCTCAGGGGGAGAATTCAAAAGCATCATGGCACTGGCAGCATCAATGTCAGGATCTGGAAAAATCAACCAATAAATAACATTATTTACAACGGGGCTGGTGTGTGTGTGTGCTTTCTTTCCCCCGGCAAAGTTACAGCTTATGAATGTGACAGAGAAAGAAAAAAAATCCAGGAACCAGATGAGGGATCTCAGAGGTGACTTTTGTACCATTTGGACTTGAGAGAAAGAAAAGTTATTCTAGAATGAGATTCAAGGAACATGCAAGCATTTTTTTTTAATCTATAAGCATGTCTTCTTCTTGCTTTGTTAATGTCGGGACCTGCACTGTGGGTGTCCGATAAGCTGCTGGTCTAGGCGGCCCTCAGCTTTTACCCAGGGTGGAGGAGCAGCAGAGCTGGTAACAATAGGAAGGTCAGCCTGGTATGCTTAAATGCTTGGGGCGGGGGAGCACGTCACAGCATCACCAGGAAGAGAAAGCACCGAATACACCTGCATCTAGTCAGATATAAACAAGACATTTGGTCATTTTCATTCATCAGCAGAATGGAAATCTTATTTTAGGAGGCTACATGTGAACACAGCGCCGTTGGAGGTGATGAAGGCATTTAAAAAAAAGCACATAAAATACAAAGAAAAGAATTTAAAAAGTTCTGATGTCAAAGGCGCAATGCTTATGTTCTCATTTATTATTGCTTTTAATCTGCTCCTTCCCCAAATACTCATCACTTTATTGCTGTAATTCTTAATAGGTTTCTGAATCCTTACCAATCCACCGGTTGACAGATGGCAGGTTATATACAGACAGAGAAAAATATTATCCCTTTAGAACTAAATTCATTTTCCTCTGAGAAACAGCAGCGCTGCTGCTATGGAAATGAAGGTCACCATGACAACGGTAAACAACCCCCAAGAATGGTCACTGAATAGGCTGAAAAGAACATCTGCCCCAGCCCAGCATCCCAGCTGCCCTGGGGCGAAATTTGCTAATAGTGCAGTGAGGCCTTGTGACAGAAGCTGCCGCCTGTCCCCTGTCTAAATAAATGAAGTGTGCAATTGAAGTCGACATCAAAATGCCTGCCCTTGCAGATTACTGCCTCCGTGTCTGCTAAGCCCAGTAACTAATGACTGGGGAGGGGGGGCTCGCACTTGTCAGTTTTTGTACAAATTACATACCAAAAAATTCAATTTACTACTAATGGCTCCATGGCACTTTATTTTGGGTATTATGCGAGAAAATTACTTTTTTACTGTTAAAAAAGTACATTTTTCATACTTTATATGTGCAGTTTAATTCCAAGGGAGCAATGCAATGCATGATAAAGCCCCATGAGCGATTAATAATAGGGATGATGCTGGTTTCAGAAGACAATGCCTCAAGAAAAAAAAAAAGGAAGGTAAAGAAACTTCACTCTGCCCTTTTCTATTTGCCTGCAGGAGGCCTGTTACTTACACACCATAATGGAGTAAAAGTTTATTTTAATAAGCACGCTGTATGAGAAACAGGTAAATTAGCTCCTCTGGCAACTCCTGGGGTGACATTGCTCAGTCAGTCCCTCCCCACTGATACATGCTCAGTGATTCACAGAAAAGCTTCAAGTTCCACTCTGACCAGGGCAGTGATGCTCCAGCAGTGATGGCCTTGGGCGCCCATGGGAGGCAAGGGACAAGCTTGGGCACGGTGCCTCTTTGGAAAGAACTCTTTGCTTTCAGGGAGGAGCTCAAATGTGTGCTTTTTCTTTTCCTCCTACAAGCCTTCACTTCCATCTTTGTGAAGATTCAGATGCAACAGATGGCCTGAGTGGCCCTCCGGGCTACAAGGTCCCTACCTCCCCAGGTGAGGGTCCAGAGGTAAGGGGGAAGCTAAGATATGCAATGGGGGGAGGGGAAGAAGTCTGAGGACCACACAGCCTTAGTGGAAGACAAAAGATGGATAGAGAGTGAAAAGCTACAAGCAGCATCAACACTCACGAATCACTGAGAACCTAAACTTGGGGGGTCTACCCAACATTTCCCCATGACGCCCCCTACCCCACCCAAACCAAACTAACTAATCAAGTACAGGATGCTGATACTTTTCCCCCCACTTCCCACTGAGCAGATGGACCAGGTCTGATCCTCCACCCATGGAGTTGCTGATGCTATCAAGAACTCAAGTGCTCCCCACCCCAGGAATTCTGGAGGAACAGGTAGGTTTCTCATGATCTAACAGACCATGCATGCATGCCTGTAGCATCACGCTCCTTTCTGAAAGGATCCCACAGCACACGCCCAAGTCCCGAATGGAGGCCAGGGCATGGGATACTCACCCCCAAACCGTCAGTCATCTAAACACAATAACTTCACAATGATATGTGATCATGTCCACCCTGTCGGTCCTTCTCCAGGTGGCTAGCTACAGTGACTGCCTCCTCCTAAACAGTGAACTGTACGGAGATGACTTGTATGCAATGAATCATGATGAGTTTATACATTCGTACCCAAGTTACAATGACCTCAATCAACATGAGCATAACGGAGAAATCCATTTCTGCCAGCCACCCGAGTTTCCAGGTGTTAGACTACATGTGCCCCGAGAAACCACAGATTTGCTTTCTGTTCTTTGTCCATAACGTGGTATGATGTGGCACTGGTAGTTCATTCCTTCCAGCTACTGTTGAGTAGTATTCCACTGAATGGCTACATGGTCATTTGTTTATCCATTCATTCTCTTGCAGAGTGATGTGTGATTTGCTCCTAGCTTTGAGTACTATAAAAAAAAAGCTACTATGAATGCTTGCACCGAACTTCTATGAATGTTTGTCATAGGGGGCTGTGAAGCCATTCTCTAGAGATATTGTACAAGGAATGAGCTCTAGCTGGTCCATATTTTGTCAGCACTTGAAATCATTAGCCATTTGGTGAGTATGTAATGGTGTTTCAGTGTGGTTTTGAGTTTGTATTTTACTAATGACAAATTGTTTGTGTTTTCCCATGTGTTAAAATGTTCTTTGTCCATCTTCTTTTGGGAAAACTTTGAGTCTTTTATCCATTTTTAAATTGGGTTGTGCAACTTTTTCAGCTACACAGCACACATATTCTGAAGCTTTGATGAGATATGTATTCTTTGAAGTCCATGACTTATTCAGCTTTTCGATAGTATATTTCAACCAAGTCTTTACTTTTTCTTAGATCTAATTTATTAATTTGTTCTTTTACAGCTCATAGTTGAGACATTTTGTTAAATGACATCCTTTTTTGTTTTCAGTCATTAGTTCATGAGTATATAATTATCTGAGTTCAATACCCATACTCACAAGTAAATAAGAATGGTAGCAACAACTGCATCCATCTCCTTCCTCATCTGGTATGCACTCCATCGGAGACCCCAACATTGTACAAACCAGAGTTAGAGGAGGCTCTGTGCCCCTAGTCTGAACACTAGGCAGCCTCAGAGGACCCTTTGCCAGACATGTGTCTATGGCAAAGAATCCTGAGCTCTGCTACAATGCCTGCCACGGAGTCCCTGGCCCACTGTGACAGCCACAACTCTGCAGGATCTCTCCAGAAAGTCTCAGCTTTCATTCCTATCTATTAGTGAATGGAAGGAGCAATTGGGCAGTATAAAACATACGAGCCAGGGGTCACAATCAAGTGTCTTCCCCACAGACCTATTCTAAGATCAACATATATGAAAATATCTAGAAACTGTCTATGCAAAACACAAGTATTTCTGTATAGTCATAGGGATATGAACATGTATTTATACTCAAACACATGAATCTATTTTTAAAATATAGGTTTAAAGCAGTGGTTCTCAATCTGTGGGTCATGACCCCCTTGGGGGTTGATTGGCCCTTATGTAGGAGTTGCAGATCACATAGCCTGCATACCAGATGTTTACAAGTCATAGCAGGAGCAAAATTAGCAGTTATGAGTAGCAACGGATTAATTTTGTGGTTGGGATCACCACAGCATGAGGAACTGTATTAAAGGGTCACAGCATTAGGAAGGTTGAGAACCACTGGTTTAGAGTACTTCCCCTGATAGATCTCTCCCCCCACATGTGTGTGGCTTCAGTCTGAAAATATTAAGTTGACCCCAATAAATTATTTGCTACTATGCTCATCTACTGACATGATTTATAATATAAACTTTATCACAGGCAGGTTCCACTACAAGTACTGGGTGTGTGCACAAACATACACATGTGTGGTGTATGAGCTGGCAGTATCTGCAGTTCACTGAGGGTCTTAGAAGGAATCTCCTGCTGAAAGGGGGCAACTCCCATATCTGTAAAATAGCGGGCTGCAGCTTAATTGCTTTTCACTTAATAATGTATCTCGGCAAACTTTTGTTAACATTATTGAAAGTTTTTGCAATGACGGTTTTATGTGGAGAAAATCACCTCACTGTACCGGCACTCTCTTCTCCATAGACGATGTCTTTCCAAGAAGGGAGGCGGAACATCTGAGATGACTATGGAATCTGCCAGGAGCTTGGGCTCTGCCCCACAAATCCTGGGAGCCCCCCTCCAACGTGCTGCCTCTGTAAGGCCCTCATTCAGGATACCTCCTTTTGTCACTCCATCCGCCCTTCCTCTATCACTGGGTGATAGGGCCTTCATGGGTTTCCCCTCTGCTTTGCATTCAATAAAGTCGGTCACCTGAAGCCAAGATACTTTTTGATGGAAGCATCCATTTAGGGTAAGCTGGAAACATTTCAGAGGACAGTGGAGTTATCTTGGGGTTTGGGGATTCTTCTGCTTCAGAGGAACACCTGATTCCACAGGAAGACAGCTAAGGAAGGGCAGAAGTGGGTGGACTATGTAGAATGTTCCCTCGGGGTCCTGAAGGTGAGGTGAGGGACTTCCTCCCATGATCCAGTGCAGTTTATCAGTCTAAGAAAAGATGATGGTATTTTGTCCAGGACTCATGAGGACCTCGCTGGTAGGAATAGCATTTATGTCATATTTGGAAAGCCACAGTGAAGCAGAGGGGTTCAGAAGAATAAAACAGCATGCCAGTTTATTCTGAGATGAGGGATTCTCCCCAACAGCTATGCAACCCAGTACAAGAAAGCAAGCGATTTTGTTACAGGTTAGTTCAGTATGGCACCCAGCATGCTCTCACTGGTGCCTAGCGGAGTTCTGACCTTCATCCGTGCCGAGCCAATCCCAAATCCTGTACTGGAAGGATCCCCCCTTGATTATGCTTTGGTAATGGCATCAGTTCTCTGAACTGGTTATCTTTGATGTGGTTATCTTATCACACCGTCTCTTCTCTGGAGTAAAGGGTGGCACAGCTTGTTTTCAAACCCTCTTTTCTTGAATGTACACAAGTCGAATCATGCTAGTGAGAAAAACAGGCTTCTAAGCATCTGCCATCAGTGATTCAGCTACTTGGATCAGAATAACACTGAATCTTGCTTTCCAGGCACGTGGAGAAGGTTCCCTTTGGGAGGAGTGGAGCTTCCTGTAACGTCACTTGATGCCTTCTGCCCTTTCTGATTTGTGGCTGACAAAACTATGGGCTCCCAGGGACACCTTCCAGATGGGACATCTGCTCCAAAGCCTCTGGTGGCTGAGGACAGTCTCACCAAGGCTGGGAGGACAACTATTCCCTGCAAAGCTGTGGCCTATCGGGATGGGCGTTTTGTGGGTTCTTGGTAAGACTTCTGTTGAGTGCCAGACAGAAGTGCCTGGAAAGACCATGTGTTTATAGCAACCTCAGAATATAAAGGTCAACAGAAAGCACTGGCTTAGTTCAGACTTTAAAAAAAAGACAACGCTCAGAGCTGACAGACCTGCCAAAATGACAACAGCAAAACATTTTTCAGATAGCAACCTGGAGATTTATTTATGCTTGATCTTCCATACAGCGAGTATGTTCTCCATCCCTGCTCCTCCTTACACCTCAGGTGTCTTACTTGAGGTAATTTCTAAGTAATTCCTCAAAAGACATGGGAAAAATGGCACATACTGAATATGAGTGCAGGCATGGACAATCAGATGCTTACACTGACGTCCTCTGACAGCCCTTCCTACACAGTGAGTGGGCTGGGGGGGCTTTTCCTTACCTGTCTCATTCACTGTTGTATCCTCAGCACCTAAGATATTTGGGACCTAACAGCGTGGAGATAGGCACGCACAGGATAAATGAATGGGTGACCTTATCTTACCCTCTGCTCAGGTGACTAGAGCTATCTGGAATGCAGCCCTCAGCTGGGAATGGTACCTGGGTGCTAGGCTCTGGATGGACAGCAAAGTCACAGTCCCTAGTGATAGAAACCCTGTCTGTAAAAACCAGGGGGTACGGAGTTACATATGCATGGGAAAGATAAGGCTCCTTGCAGCAGGAATGCAAAGCAAGAGGCTGTGAATGTAACCCCAGAAAGCGCAGAGGGGCGGGGTGGGGGGGAGAAGAAATAAAAGGAGGGCATGACCCCTCTAGGTATGGGTTGAGGAGAAGCTTTACTGTAGGTATAAGGGAGGTAACAGGCAAAGGTATCTGGGTGAGTCCGGAGTGGACATGGTTGACAGGCAGAGCCAGGCCATCCATGAGGAGAGGGAAAAGGGGCAAGGGGACAGGAGGAGGAGAGAGGAACCTGGAGTGACTGCCAAGAGGCTGAAAAGGGAAAAGGACAAAATGGCTGGGTTATAAAGGGAAGAGAAACTGGGGGAAAGAGCAGTTCAGGCCCTGGGCTGGAGAGTTCAAGTTAGGGGATAGGGTATGCCAGCCAAGAGGACCCTTTAACGGGTAGGGACTGAGGGATGCTGGGAGACTGTGAAGGCCAGTGTCAGCTTTGATCGGTTAATATGAAGGAAAAAGGACCTGACCAACCAAGAAACACTAGAACATGAGAAAAACAAGCAATAAAAAATGTACAAGGATGCATAGCATTTCCTGGGGGCTGAGTAGATCTGCTCAGTTTCACTTATTGCAAAGCCCTTCTAACTGAGCCAGTGTTTCTCAACTGGGGGCAATTCTGCTCCCCCTCTCTGCCCAAGGACATATGGCAATGTCTGGAAACATTTTTGAATGGCATGGCTGGATGGGATGGCGTTTAACATTCCATGGTGTGCAGGATAAAACAGTATCCAGTCCATAGCAAGATAGGGAGGGGGAAGCGGGGTGGGCTGAGTTAACATGGACACATGCTACAGCTGAGAAAAGAAACTTCTGAACCATGTCATTGTCTTGAATAGAGCACACTAAGCACACATAAAAATTCACCTTGTTGCTGATGCCGGCCTTCCCTTTGCCTAAGCAAAATCTCTGCGAGAGATATAGGATATCTCCATTTGTGGCTTTGAAATCACTGAAGCTTTGGCTTCTGTTGCAATCAATCAAGATATCCAAAGCAGCTGCAAGTTTCTGGCCAGCAACAGAAGGCAGTTGGGAGCACTGTAGGCTCTGGTGACGTCACTTGCCACCAGCACTTCCACTTCCCCTCCATTATTAAGACAGAAGCCTTGAGTGGGTTGCGCGGGGGAAGAAATGGGAACAAGAGGGAGGATCTACAGGCAACTGAGATGGGGTAGGGAGGGCAGGACAACCGGCTCTGGGAGAAAACAAAGCCTCCCACAAAAGCTGATGCCAGGGTGTAACTTCAACATTGTCTTCAGGACAGGGGATGAACACAGAGGCAGCAGGAAGGCATCAACAGAAAGGACTCAGTCACAGTTGGGCTGGTGGCACAGGCCTCTAGCCCCAGAGTTGTGTACTTTAGACCTCTTAGGCATCCTGGCAAGCTAGAATCTCGCCACTTGGAAACAAAAGCAGGGGGATTGTCCATGTGTTTCAGGTCAGCATGATCTACATAGAAAGTTCCAGGCCAGCCATGGATGCATAGGGATACCTTGACTAAAAAAAGTATTCTTCAGGGAAGTGGTGGGGGGAGGCGGGGTTATTGTTTAGAGGACAAAAGTGCTGGCTGAGCAAGCCCCATGACCTGAGTTCAAATCCTGTAGCCCCTTAAAAAGCTGAATGTGGTGGCCCTACGTCTGCAATCCCAGCATTCACGGCGAGATGGGAGGCAGAGACGGAAGAATGATCTAAGAGCTCAAGGGGCAAATGAGCCTGGCATAAACAGGAACAGAGACAAGACAGACCCTTCCTCAACAAGCTGAGAGGAAGGGCCACCTCCTGAAAGTTGTCCTCTGACCTTAATACATGTGCTGTGATAGAAGCACACTCACATAAACAAAAAAATACGTGTGCACGCACACAAACTTACATAAAACAGAGAAAAAAAATTAAAAGGCCCCCAAGAGGTTGTCTTTGGGCTTCAGAGAGATTCAGAGGCACTGAGAACACCTCCATCCTTGCCATACTCTTGCTATCTCAGAGGAGGCTCATCTGAGACCCAGAGAGATCATAGGTCCCTGAATCTGATTCTCCACACAGGATGTATCCAAGGGAGCTTCCCAAACTCTTGTTGCTCTGAAGACATGACACAAGTTCAAAACCGACAGTAAACAAACAAACTGAGAGCCAGCTGCTAGGGCAGGGGAGAGGAGGTGTGAGCCACACTGCAGTTTAGCTGCTAGGGCCAGGGGAGAGGAGGTGTGAGCCACACTGCAGTTTAGATGCTAGGAGGTTCTACATCGTTTCCACATCTGAGTCTTTCTCAGATTCCAACTTGGCCAGGAAAATCTAGAGAAAGAAGCACGTGGGTTCAAGTGGTAACATCAGCAGTAACTCTGAAAACTAGATAAACATTTATCTAAGGGACACCCAAGTCCAAAGCAGCTTTCTCACCTATGCCGCCAAACCCACTTATTCCCCTAACTCCACCTCCCTGCTGAGCTCAGAGTGCATCCTGACCCGGAAGCCAGACGCCAGCCAGGGCTGGGGTCTCTCTTAGGTCCACCGGGCCCATCTCTAATGTGGCACGGAGGGATTTGGGCTGGGGGATCTCAGGGTCAGACAATGTCACACTGTTTCTCTGCTAGAGAACGAAAAGCAGTATGGCAGCCATTTCCAGGCAGAAGCTTCCACACGTCCGTGTGCTCTCGGCAGCATGAAGACCTTACCATTGACGTCTTCTGAGCTCCACGTGTCATGTCTCTGGCCGAGTGTTGCAGGCCGCACTATTTTGTTGAACCTGCTTCCAAAAGCAAGCGAGCCCTGTGCCTGCAGTTTTAGTCGTCTGGTGTTCGAAACTTCACGCATGTTTACCTCGGAAATGCTGTTGACTGACTAACAGATGCCTTTCTACCAGCTGCCTGGGAGCCAAACGAGCTCCCACTGAGTGCACAAAACAATCTAAACTTCTAGACTTGAAGACGAGGACAAGGGTGGCCAAGAGACTTGGCACAGGTCAGGGTTTTGTCCTGTGGGTCATGGGAAGAGGAGCTGAGTCCATGAGCTGCCCTCGGGGCTTGGAGTCTCTGAAAACCTCTTGCTTACTTGTAGTTTTGTTTGTTGTTTATTTTGTTTTCAACTAGGGACATAGCTAGAGTCTTTGGTGCATGTTGGCTTCCTGTGGGCCAGGGACAGAAATGGGGACTCCTACAAGAGCTCTGAAGGCCCCACAGACTGCCCACCTTAGTATCTGCGAGGAAAGACAAGCTAAGCCCATAAGCTGGAGACAACTAGGTGCTTGAGATGAGAAAAGAAACCTGGTGGGAAACCTGAGTGCCCAGGCAGCTGGGCAGCTAACTGGCAGGTAGGGCACCTGCTTGCCCCCTCCATGCTGCCAGCTTGCCTGCACAGTTCTTGGTTCCCCCAACCAACTACTCCCCATTTACTGGAAGACCAGCAAGTGCTCTGCCCCCCACCCCAGAAACCACTTCCTCCTTTTGTAAAGTGCTTAGAGTTCCTGGCCTCCACTAGGAGTAGTGGGGTTCATCTTCAGCAGCTCTGGGTTCAAATGGGCGTATGTGCAAAGCCACTTCTCCAGGAGGAATGACTC
This sequence comes from Ellobius talpinus, assembly GCA_001685095.1. Taxonomy (NCBI): domain Eukaryota; kingdom Metazoa; phylum Chordata; class Mammalia; order Rodentia; family Cricetidae; genus Ellobius; species Ellobius talpinus. The sequence continues at coordinate 25,781 of LOJH01008894.1, forward strand.
CTTAGCTTGACACTGGCTAGCGCAGGTGCCAGAGGAAATAAGGCTCAAAACCTGCAAGTCACATGCTCCTGGAGATGTCAGGACCCCAGAATTTACTATGAAAACCTGATTGTTCAAATCCTGTCTGAGGTATCATATTAAAAAGATCAGAAAGAAAGATAGATATAAACAGATGGGTATGCAAGTATCTCCTCTCTTTCTCCTGTCTCTTACACACACACACACACAACAACAACAACAACAAAAACCCTCCCCAAACCAAAATAAAATACTAGACTACCTATCCAGAAGTAAGTAATGCTCTTTCTCAATAAAAATAAGGCCCCTGACATGAAAGTCCAGGCCACTCCGCATGGTAAGGAGGCTACCAGGGAAGGCAGGCTGAGTCACGACTCACTCAGATTTTATTTTCCTCTGGAACAGGAGTCAAATGTAAACCTAGCCTGTAGGAAGTGCTAACCAAGGGTCAAAGCTGAGAATCAAACAGCAGGCTGAGCCAAGCAGGCCCAAGGTCAGGCCTGTCTGGTTAGGGCTTGGGGGGAAGATAATGGGGGAGGGGACGAATCTTAGTGCCCTTCTGACTCCTGAAGGCAATCAACTATATTTCCAAGAAGGAGGTGCCCTTATGTTTAACTCTGTGGGCATAACTGGACATAATTAGACGTCATAATTATGGCTCTCTTTCTAAAATGTGACCATAGTATCCACAATGACCTCTGGTGGCAGCCTGGCCTCCAGGCTGGGAAGTACAAACATTGAGGATCCAGCCTCTAGCCAATGGCCTTACCACCATGGACAGCCAAGGCCCCCCAGAAACTTCTCAAGTCAGGCATCTACACTTACTCTCTGGAGAGCAAACGTGGAATCTGTTTGGAGTTTCCTAATTATCCCTTTGCACTGAGAAATATTTTACTTTAAACAGACACAGACTAAGCCAGAGCCTTGTCGCCTCTCAGGCCACGTGGGAAGGGCCAAACAGCCATTCAAATTAATATGCTAGTAATTACTGTGCATCCACCGTCTAATTACCCATGAAATGACCAAGTTGAAAAGATCAATTTCTGATCAGCTTTTCGCTTGCGTGTTTTGTAAAAGTTGCCATGGAGGCTCTAGGTCACTTAAAAATGCCGATTTATTATTAGTTTATTATACCCTATCAGCCCCCAACCAGCCACAGATCTAAGCTTAGCCCAAATCATGCTACTGAACAAAACACTCCACAGAAAGCCAAACGGGGTCTTCAGATGGACAGAGAGCTCTCAGCTCTGGGCAGAGAAAGAAGGGATACTCTGAAACCATGTTACGGATGAAAAGGAAGAGAGGGGCCCAGGTAAAGTGAGAGAGCAGCCCACAGGACCCACCCTGAATGGTGAAGACTGACTCTCCATCCCAGCCATGCCTAGGAAAAGAAGACCCGAGCGCTCTCTTTTTAACACAAGGGTCCCAATAACACGATACCTCCCAGGGATATCTGGAAAATGCTTTGGACTTCTCCTAGTACCCCACAAGTCCAAGTAAGATGGCAGGAAATCCAAAAGACCATTCCAGAGTATCTCTTTTAGCTCACAAATCCAACACATTTTACTGTCAAAGTGTGACTTAGTAGTGAATGTTAATCTCTCTCCTGTTTCCAGGATCCCACCTGGGTCCCCCACCCCTTTCCTTTTCAGGGATATCTGGACCTTTACTTTTTACTGTGGTCCCTTACACAATCCAGATAGAGTCAACTTCTTTCCAACAGTACTTTAAATCTTCAGCTAGCTGCTCGGAAAATTGAAAAAAAATGAGGTATCACAAGATTTACTAGCCTCTGCCCAGCTTAAAAGAGAAATGGGAAGCTCCCAAGTTCGGTAATAACAGTAGCAGAGGGCTTTCCAGACAAGTCCCATCAACACCCAAACCCAGTCCAGAGGCGATTCCCACTTGGAGGCATGAACTTGGAACAAATGGTCCCAAGAAATACAGTTTTTACCCATACACTTCTCTCTGAATAGAACTGCGCGGGAGTGAATGATGGTTTTCTGTATTTGTGAACGCTTTATTCAATGAAGAGAAATAAAACCACTCACTACTCAGAGGTGTCCCAAACTAGAGTTTAAATAGAGGAATAATTGCCTCATTGCTTCTATAGGCATGTCACCAGTGAGATATACTACCCCAGCACGGTTTTCTTTTGGTTCAGTAGGAGAAAGCAAAGGGACTGGGTGTACTGCACCACAACAAAGGCTTTTAATGGAGACCAGTACATTTGCATCTCAAAGCCTGCTCCCCACATGGCTACCAATGCCAACTGCACAGATCAAATGCCGGGGCACAACCATCAAAGTGCGTAAGGAGGATCCTAATTTAGAGGGGCAAATTCTCAAATGTACATTAATTATTGGAAATTTCTCATGTTATTTAATGGCCAATAAGTTTAATGCCACACATGGCAAGGATTCTCTGACTATGGGCTCCTGTGTTATGGTCCCTGGGCTTGGGCTCCACAGATTGCCCAACAGACAGCCACTCTCACAACCTCACATCCTTTTAGAGGAAGGTTTTGTTGCCATTGTTGTCATGGGCCCCCAACCCTCAGGCTTTGCTTACTGCTCAGTAAAGGAGCATCCACTATATGGATCCCAAGCATTATAGTGACAGACAGTCACAGATTAAACACCGTCCTTGTCGATTTCAATTAAGAGTTCGGAACTGAACTGCAGACTCCATTAGCTTCCCGAGTGGTACCTGGTGAAAGAAAGTGTTAAAAAACTGGAACCCTGGACCCAGGAGATGACTCAGTGGGTAAAGAAAGCACTTGCCACACAAGCCCAGTGACCTGTGTTTGGATTCCTGGAATGTACATAAAAAGCCAGACGCTGTAGGGTACATCTGTAATCTGTGCACTCCCATGGAGATACGTGGAGATGGGAAATTGTCCTGGGTCAGCTTGCCTGGATTATGCAGCACAGTGGCATAAACAATAGAGACCTTGCCTCAACAGTTGTCCTCTGACCCCTGCACCGTGGCATGTGCTTACGAGTCCACAACAGCTAAGTAAATAACAGCAATAGTGGTATTATTGGGATGCCCCATCCTTTGGCTGTCAAAATGGATCAGGTTTTAAGAGTAAAATATGCCAGGCGTGGTGGCACCTCCCTGCACTTGGAGGCAGAGACAGACAGATCTCTGTCTATCTTGGCCTACCCTAGAGAGTTCCAGGACAGAGCTACACAGAGAAACCCACGACTCGATAGATAGATAGATAGATAGATAGATAGATAGATAGATAGATGAATGTTGACACAACAAAAACAACCAAGTGTAAGAGGGTAGTGGCACTCTCCTGAAATCCCAGCACCCTGGTTGTTTAGGGGCTCCAGGCCATCCTTGGCTATATATGAGCCAGCCTGGGCTTACATGAGAACCTGTTACAGACAGACAACAGAACTTGGGAAGCTGGAGAATTGCTACACAGCAAGATTTAGAAAAAAAAAGAAGGAAAAGAAAAAGAAAGAAAGAAAAGAAAAAAGAAAAATAAAGAGAGGGAGGGTTATGGGAAACATTCCGGCCACATCACAAAGGCTGCCGTCTGCGGAGTGAAGTGCTCTGTTCACCCTGTTTCTCATTTTATTCTCCCAAAACACTGTCCATTTGGTGCTGCAGAAACACGGTTTTTCTGTTTCTCCACATGTCTAGCTGCCTATTTTCTCTAAGCACTTTGCAAACAAACAACAACAAAAAGGATGGCTAATGACTCCAACATGGATTTAATTATTGACTCCATTTCATAAATAAATAAATAATAAATAGATGAATGAATAAATAGAAGAAGGCTGAGAGAGCAAAGGGTTTGCCTTCGGGCATGATGATTTGAGCTTGATCTCCAGGACACACAGTGGAAGAGAAGTAACTTCAAATGTCCTTTGACCTCCATTTGTGCCCCCATATAGACATATAAGTAAATTCTTTAAAAAAATGTTAATTTATGCTGGACATGGTTGATGGTGGTGCACACCTTTTATCCCAGCAGTCAGGAGGCAGACGCAGGTGGATCTCTGTGAGTTCCAGGCCAGCCTGGTCTATAAGTTCCAGGACAGCCAGGGCTGTTACACAAAGAAACCTTGTCTCAAACAAACAAACAAATAAAAAACAAACAAAAACCAAACCAAACAAAACAAAACCCAAAAGTTAATTTATTTGATTCTTTTAAAAAGTATAGGTGCTTTTCATCATATACTGTCCCATTAAGCCAGCTAACACCGCTGTGCATAAACCGTGCTACTAGAGCTCAAACTGGAAGCAATTTTGGAGACCAAGCTTTGCAGTGAGCTCACCGTTGCCACCATCTTCACATTTGTTCTACCCAGGTCATCTTTGCCACCTTTGCTAAGAAGGCAGAAAAGCCCTCGCTCAGTCCTTCATCGCAGGCAGCTGTGAGGACTGTGCTCACTCCACCCACTTCTCATGAGCACAGATGGAGACCCAAACTAAGGCAGTGTATGTGTGAAGGAGGACAGAACCTGGAGATGGGTGCGAGAGGATACAGGAGGAGGGACCTGGGCCAGGTATTCAGTCCACAGAAAGGTTTAGGGGACCTGCATGTAAACAGGAGGCACTTGTATGTGCTTCTGGGGCGGGTCTGAAAGTCACATGCAGCTCCATGAGAGACAGATGCACAGAAGGGAGCTGGGTTTAGACTCACGCAGCAGAGGTTTGGTCTCCCTCCTGAGCGTGGCAGGGCAATAGGACAGCATATTCTCTTGGTGCTAGGAAACATGATCTTAAGGCCTTTGGTGCTTGTGAAATTTTCACATGAGTGAAACATGCAGTTACACGCAGGTTTTTGACTAAATGTATCTACCCAGAATTCATGTGGGGCCACAACCCTAACATGTTTGTTATTTGGACACAGGAGAGATGGTTCTGGACTGGGGAGATGACTCAGCCAGCAAAGGGCCTGCCAAATAACAAGGTTCTGAGGTCAGATCTCTAGAACCCAAGCAAAAAGCTGGGTGTGGTGTCATATGCCTAAAACCCCACCTCAAGAGGGTCAGGGACAGGCGGAGCCCTAAGGCCAGTCCAGCCATAACAGTGAGCTCCAGGTTCAGTGAGAAACTCTCTCTTAAAGAACAAAGGCAGAGAGCAGGGAAAGATACCTGACTTCAGCTGGCCTCTGGATGCCACACACAGTACACATGTGCACCTGCAAGCACAAATTCACAACCCACACTAACAAGTATGTGCAACATAAACACAGATGGTGCTATCATGCATGTTGTCACCATGTAAACACAAA
>LOJH01008895.1:4605-14799 GCA_001685095.1 Ellobius talpinus
TCCAAAGCCACAGAGAAACCCTGTCTCGAAAAACCAAAAAGAAAAAAAGAAAAGAAATGTCATTTTAAAGCTAGAAGTTGGCAGTATGGAGAGAATGATCTCAGGTCTGGCTTTGGGGCAAGACACTGCTCACATCTTAAGCGTAGACCTGTCAGTGTACCAGACAGTGAAGACATGTTAGGTTTCGTGATTTCCCCTCTTTGCCTTAACTTTCTGAAACTTCAAAATGTTTATACTGTGCTTTGTTCATTGAGAAAACAGGACTGTCATCTACATAGCATAATCTTTAAGGTAAAAAATAAGAGGGGATTCTAATGGACGCCATTAGACCCTTCCCTAGGGTCCTGTCTTGGGGTCCTGGGACTGTGCTCTGTGTGCTCAGTATCCGCAGACTAGCACTGGGTCCCCAGCACTGTACATCAACTACATATGCAGGCACAAACATGGGACAGGTCCGTGCTTGAGAGGGACTCTTGTTCTCAGAGCCAGAAGTCGCCTTTATAGCATAGTAAAAGGAAGAGTTCTTATTCTAGTTAGATCTTCTAGGTGGGAGAGTGAGCCTGACAAGCCCTCAGGAGGAGGAAAAAGTGAGATTCCTGTGATGCCATCCTTGAGCTCCTCCCAGGAGCTGGCAATATAAAGTCAAATTGTTAGAATAATGTGCAAGGCTTGTGAAAGAGCGGAACGGGTAAATGTACAACTAGGATGGGTGGAGAAGCTCAGAGTGCCCTGGGCAGGAGAAGCCGTACAGAGTAGCAGGAGAGGGCATGAGAGTAGCGTGGGCCCAACCAGAGCGGGCTTTTGTGCTGAGGCAGAGGGAAAGGTAATGAAGTCTCTTAGGGGAGCTGGTGGAGGGAGCCTGGGAGGACCTGCTTGGTACCACCACTGGGGAGGCTACAGGACCCTCAGAACATTCCAGAGATCAGACATCGAGGACCAGGTAGACCACAGGATAACCTTCTGCCAGTTGTCACCATTTGAAATTGGAAAGATGTAGGGTTAAACTCTGTGGGAAGCGATTGTTGGACTCTTCCTTGTCTTCCAACAGGGAATGATTCACCGGGATTTGAAGCCTGTCAACATTTTTTTGGATTCTGATGACCATGTGAAAATTGGTGATTTTGGTTTGGCGACAGACCATCTAGCCTTCGCTGTGAGTATTTTTAAAGTAGGCTGTGCCTGGACGTGACCTAGGTGCCTGAATAGTCCTGGAAATGAAGAGATGGGATAGAGCCTCCTGTGCCCCGCCATGTCATCCTCTGCTGGGAGGCGGGGCTGAACAGACAAACTGCAAGTGTTTTGAATCTGAAGGACGTGAAGTTATTTGTTTATGACAATGTTTACATAGAAGGTATACAATATTTTCTGAAATAATTTGATACTTTGTTCTCCCTTGCTGACATTTGACAAGATGCTTTACATGTAAGGACCTGTTAATTGATTTGCAGAGGTGAGATTCAGTCCTGGACAAGCATCGTTCCAATGCTGATGTTAGTTTAGCATACTGAGCTAGTTAACGTTCCAATGCTGATGTTAGTTTAGCATACTGAGCTAGTTAACGTTCCAATGCTGATGTTAGTTTAGCATACTGAGCTAGTTAACATGAGGTAGAGAAACAGTAAGAGTAAGGAGGGGCAGAGACGTGGTTGTGAGGAACAAAAAAGGCCGTGAACCTAGTGCCGTGCCGCACACCGTGGTCTCAGCTCTTAGATGGTTGAGGCAAAAGAATCAGTTAAACCCAGGTGTTCAAGACCAACCTGAGCCACACAATGAGACCCCTGTCACCCAAAGAAAAAGAAAGACTCTATAACAACAGTGGCATTAAGAATGGGCCTTAAGGGTAGGTAGGAGTCTAGCAGGCCAGGGTCAGGACAGAGCATAGTTCTGCTGGGGCAGGGATCTCCAGTATAAGCCAAGGGCCTAGGTGAGTACCCCATGTTCTGATTGGCTGGAACTGTGACGTGTAGAGAGGCTAATGTGAAGAGAGGAAGTCTTTGGAAAGTTGGGCACACTTGAGTGCCTGGGCTCTACTTATATCCTAAGCTAGCTTTTAGGAAACATGATCATGGTAAGTGCAGCTCATCCAAGGCTGGCCAGAGAAAGAAAACAGAATTAGACGATGACAAGAATAGTCACCAGGCCTAATGTAGCAGGTGAAATGAGGAGTGGAGAGTAAGGAGACAGAAAAGAGCTGGCAGTGGCGGTGAGCGCCTGTTATCCCAGCATGCAGAAGGCAGAGGCAGGGGACTACTACAAATTCAAGACCAGCCTAGGTTGCATAGCAACTTCTCGGCCAGCCAGAGTTATGGAGTGAGATCCTAACGCCCACTCCTGAAAAAAGGAGGTGAAAGAGGAGCAACAAAGACTGGGTCCTGAGCCCAGTGGGTAAAGCATATTGAAAAGTGCAGAGACCACGCCCAGACCGCACAATGGGATGTTATCCCCACCTGAAGAACCAGCACGGCTCTGCAGTCCCACTGACTCAGGCAGAGAACAGCACTCAGGCCTCATCTAATAAAAACTGCATTCTAGGACCTGCGTCAAAGACTTAGCAGAGTAGAACAGAAGGCGAGCACAGCACCTGGAGGGGTGGTCTGGCTGTGTGTCAGCTGCTCCTCTGTGGCTGCGGTGTAGAGAGTTTATTTAGGGATTACAGTATCAGAGGGTTAGAGTCCATGGTAGCAAAGCTGGGGTAGCTAGCATGTGAGACAAGCAGGAGAATGAGGTGAATCTTTTAAACCCCTAAGCCTGCCCCAGTGGCATACTTCCTCCAGCAAGGTCACATCTAGCACTCTTCTCCCAGTCAGCCACCAACTAGGGACCAAGTATTCAAATGTCCAAGATTTGTGGGCAGTATCTCACTTAAACCACCACTCTCATTTAGGGTGTGACTGATAGAGGTATGGTGAAGAGGGTGAGACTGCCCAGTAAGTGTTTCAGCAAGGGACAATGGGGCCAAGTTAGTGACCAGCCTTCAGGGGGAAAACAACAGCAAAGCTGACCTGGAAAGAGTGTGGGCCTTTTTGTCCTGAAGAGAGCTGCCCAGTGAATTGCTCTTCTTCCTCTGGTTTTCCCAGGGTTTCCTTTGAGCCTTTGCATGAATGGGTTAACTGGATATAAAAAAATAAGTAAATGAGATAACTCAAAAAAGCATGGTGATAGCCACACAGCAGTGGAACACACCTTTAATCCCAGTACTCAGGAGGCTGAAGCAGGTGGATCTCAGAGTTCGAGGCCAGCCGGGTCTAGGGCTACACAGAGAAACTACCTAGACAAAACAAACTAACAAAAAAGCATGATGATAATTATTCTGACGTCCATGTTAGCTTTTCAATCTTTGTTTAGAAATGGATGAGCCATTCCCATGGGATGCACTAAGGTTTTAACCTGTACTCAATTGTGTTTTAGACTGATGGCAAACAGGACGACCAGGCAGGTGATCACATGATTAAGTCAGACCCTTCAGGTAAAGCCTCTCTTTCATCCATGTGTTTAAAAGCAGACTTTAAAACTTCTCAGCCTAAAACCTGCCTTTTACTTGTAAAGACTTTATTCTGAAGCAAACTGAAATTATTCTTTGGATAGTTTTTATGGAACTTTTAAGTTGTTTTTTGTTTTTTGGATTTTTTTTGGTCTTTTTCACTATGTTAATTGTTCTTCAGAAACATAAGAGCTTCAGTTAGTAGAATAATGGTCTCCTGGGGGCCCAACGCTGTGTTTTGAGCAACCCCAAGTGGTCCTGTCAGGTTACCTCAAGCCCTGGCCTTTCTGGAATCCTATCTAGCCCTCACTTCCTATGAAAGCAGACCCCCTTGTGGGAGGCAGTGCTGGGCATGTAGGATTCATATTTGCTCCTGGTGAGTACTGCACACAGGATACAGACCAGGCCTCGCTTTTAAGAAGCTCTTTTTGTTTTGGGCCAACAAGATGGCTCAGCAGGTAAAGGTGCTTGCCACCAAGCCTGATGACCTGAATTCAATCCCTGAAGCCTATGTGGTGGAAGATACAACAAATTCCCACAAGTTCTCCTCTGACCCCCACATGCCACATACATGTCACAGCACACACATACAAATGTAAGCAAGGGTGGGGAGGAAGCCCTTTGGTTTTCAGTTTTCTTTATCTAGACCTGGGGGGTGTGGCTCACTGACACTCACTGGCATGCACAAGGCCTTGGGTTCAGTATTTAGCACTGTGAAATAGCAACAATAATAACTTAGCCCATGGCTGGAATGCTCTCCTTCTGGTTTCCTCCACAGGCCATTTGACTGGCATGGTTGGCACTGCTCTCTATGTAAGCCCTGAGGTCCAAGGAAGTACCAAGTCTGCATATAACCAGGTATAGAGTGTGTTTGAGTGTGGGGAGGGGGCGAGGGAGGGAAGGTCTCAAGAGTAAGTTACAAGAAAGACCAGATATCAAGATTATAACCAGTAGGGTTTAGAGACTGGCTGAAATAGGAACAGTCGCTGATTCCCATCTAGGCAGGACATGCAGCAGTACCCAAGGCAGCAACTGAAGCTAGCCTCGTTGTTGCAGAAGCTTGCAGTCCCTTTATCCATTAGGAATGTGTGAGTCACTCTTTGCTATTCCCCTACTGAGGTCAGGAACACAGGGAGCAAGGTAGTCACAGGAATAAGAGAGTTGGGTTCCCAGCCCTCGGGGAGCTGACTCAAATGATGGAACCGACAGTGAACCAGGAAGAAATGAGAGAAATACCCCAAATGTCATGAGGCCTATGAAGAACTGGATTGAGTAGCAAGGCAGTAGTGGGGGCCCGGCAGTCATGGAGAATTGTTTTCTTCAGTTCTGGGCACCCAACCCAGACATTCTAGGCAGGTGTTCTACCACCAACACCCTAAAAAGAATGGCATTTAGAATAAAGGATGAACAAAGACAGGCCAGGGCTAGGGAAGTGGCTCAGTAGAGCACTTGGCCGGCATGTGAAAGGCTTGGTCCTGTTAGTAGCTGTGACAAGCCATGGCTAGAGCATGCCAGAGAGGGGAGGGGGTGAAGCAGGGGAAGTAGCAGGTCAATGACAGGTTCTTATAAGGTGAATACTTTCTGTGCAGCATGGCAGATACAGCTTATAATAATGTCCAATCATTTCAAACAGTGCAAGAAACTAGCTCTCAAATATTCTTAGAGAGAGAGAATGGTAGCTATTTAAATAGATGGACGTGTTAGCTTGACTGTGACAATCATATCTGAGTGGAAACTTGGATGGTTTCTTTTTAAATTATAGTCTAAAGACTTGTTAGAACAGATCATCAGCTTCCTCAACCCCATCCCAGTGCAGACCACAGTCCCTGGAATTCACCTGGACAGCAGAACCCTCTCAAGTCGATTCTGTCTTCCCCACAGAAAGTGGATCTCTTCAGCCTGGGAATTATCTTCTTCGAGATGTCCTATCACCCCATGGTGACAGCCTCGGAAAGAATCTTCGTTCTCAACCAGCTTCGAGATGTGGGTGTCAGATAAGTTTGCTGCATACACTCCCGTGTCCTCAGTCTCATGTGGAGAGCAGAACCCAAAGCAGAAATTTTCCCTGGCATTTGTAGTAGAGAAGAGGCTATCAATTGTTGATTAAAAATTGGCCTGAAGCATGAGATTCCGTCTTAATCTACCAAATGCTGGGATTGCAGGTGTGTGACACCAACCCTGACTGCCTCCTGTCGTTTTAATAACTCTCCTTGGCTGATATATGGTAAAATAAGCAGCTGTCATTCTCAGTGACCTGTCTTCAGAGCAAGGAGAGTCTCCTCATTTAAGGTGTTAACATAGCAGTTTTGATAACTAGAGACTGTCAGTATAGACTGTTGTTCTGTGTTCTAGTAAGAGAAAAATCCACATCTCTCAGTGTGCCCAGTGATGAAAAACAGTTTGTTTGAGATGAGTCAGCCTAGGCTACATAAGACTTGAAACCTTATCTCCTCTCCTGCCCCCCAAAAACAAAGATTCATATTGAACAGACCTGGTCTTGTAGTGTGTAAAGCAAATCTAAATGTCCAGAAGTTAAAATGGATCTGAAGTCTGGAGACAGGCTTCTATGGCAGAGTATTTGCCGAGCCTGGCACACACATTTCTCTCAAAAATATCAGTCATTTGAGCTGTTTTCCCCAGTGAAATTTCCACTCATGTTCTTGAGATTGCCCCTTGCCTCTGTTGCTGTTTGAGCTCATAGAGATGAGTGCTACAGGGCGCCAGGTCAAGGATGCCCATGACACAAGGGCATTAAGAAAGTGGAGAGTAAAGCCTGGGCAATTTAGACTCAGTTATTTATGAGCCACAGGTCTGGAGAGCCTTTCTCATCCTTGGGGAGCAAAAGCAAGCAAACTAAACCACATAGAGCAAGCCCGGCTTGGTGGTGCACACCTGCAGTCCAGCATATAAGAGGAAGGGTCATGAGTTCAAGGCCAGCCTGGACTGTGCAGCAGGATCCTGTCAACACCATAGTAGATAAGGAGTGAACAAATCAGTCAATAGCTGACACACTGAGAGGGGTTTAGATTCTCTCTCATTTAAACTTAAGGGAGGTGATTTCCACAACCTAGGCAGTCATTTGGGTGAAGTCTTCACTCGTATACTGTGTGTGTGTACTGGAAGAGGTGAGCCCAGGGTGTGGGGAAGGTGTCATGTTAGTGAATTTTAAAAACCTACGGAGACTTTGGACAATAGTTGAATTACTTTTAGCAGCAGCATGTGGGTAGCAGTTCATGGGGTGTCAGTGAACCAAGGGTTGGAATGTTCCCAGATGAGGATGTCCTTGAGGAATTGCCTGTCTGTAACTGGAAATTACTTAGTTCTTTCATTCAAGAATATCTAAACTATCAAGTTAATCTTATAGTTGAGGTCCTGTTCATCAGAAAAGTGAGGATTTGGAGGAATGATCAGGATTGGTCATAGTCTGAGCCGGCCTCAAACTCGGCTGTGGATCTCAGGCTGTCCTTGATCCTCCTACCTCCACACACCAAGTTTTTCTCTTAGGTTGATGATTTGATGAAATTTTTGCCTTTTTTCATTGTGTGTCTCATTAAACCTACTTTGTGTCTCTATGAAACCCTTAAGTTTAATATGTCCTGTGTGCTGACTTTTATCGACAAGGATAGTCAGGGCAAGTCTCTTACTTAAATTATCTCTCATTTAAAATTAAGGGAGGTGATTTCCGTAACCTAGGCAGTCATTTGGGTGAAGTCCGCCCTAGTAGACCGTGTGTTCTGGAAGAGTGAGCACCGGGCGTGGGTAAGATGCCATGGTAGCAGATTTTAATTGGCTCTTTGGTTATCTTTCTGTGATGAATAAAAGCTTTGCCTGTGGCAGTCTGCCAAGCACTTGCTGATTTGAATATAATACTCTCTTAGCCCACATCTCCCAGGTTCCCAGAGGACTTCCATGATGGAGAGCACTCGAAGCAGGTAATTCGCTGCTGCTTTCATTGCTGTGGCTTCAGTCTTGGGTGTTAATTACTGTTTTTCTTCATATTCAATTAGTAATCTTCTGCCACTCATTCTCTTGTGTTCTTAGAACAATGTGGGGGTAAAATATCAAAAGACAAAGCTCTGAAAATGTTACTAGACTTGAGATACACTATAAAAAGGCCAAGGTCTGACAGAGCAAATTAACAAACTCCAGAGTTCTTTTGTGAGCTTAATTGTGCCTTTGAAGTGTTACTTGGACCTTCAGCTTAGCTGTGGGAGGTGGGGAAGAAAAGCTTTTGACAAGTTGCTTTAGGTAAAACTTAGGACTTGAAGGGAAAAATTAAATTATATTCTTAGTCTGTTTTGTGGTTGAAGTAATTCAGGTTTTGCAAGAAGGCTTACACTCTCCAAGTGATCTGCTGCTACAGGTTTGGGGGTTGTTTGGTTTTATAATGCTGGGGGAATCAAACCCAGTCCCCCCATGCTAGGCAAGTGCTCCACCATGAGCTATCTCTGCAGCTAATGTTGCAATATTTCAAAGTAAGGTCATTTCTCAAATATACCATAACTGTCCAAGTGTGCATGTGTGGTTCGTCTCAGGCTAACACTGGCACCCAGCTAACATGAGGGCTCCTCATGAGCCGTGTGCTTAGCTGCTAGTCCTTTCTCTTGCTGGTAGTGGTTTGCTGTGGTGAGGCCTTCACTCACTGATGCTCATCGCAGTGAAATTTGTTCCCAACACTGACTTTTCTTGACAATGATGGTTGAGCAGAAGTCACTTATTTAAACTACCGGTGTTCGCGGAGTTTCTCTGTCTCGGCAGCCACTCCCAAATAACCATTCCAACACTTATTATTAGTTATAAATACTCGCCCAATAGCTCAGGCAGCACGCGTCTTTAATCCCAGCCCTCGGGAGACAGAGGTAGCTGGATCTCCTTGAAGCATGGTCTATGTAGTAAGTTCCAGACCAGGCAGCTACATAGTGAGGCCCTGTCTAAAAGGAAGAAAGAGAGTCCTTATGAAACCTTTCAAAAGTTTCTGTTGCTTCAGAGGGATCTGTGCTATGGACGCATAACAAACAACATAAAGCAAGAGAATTCAGGGAATGGGATCGGTAAATAGCGTAAATGGAGAACAGCAAAGACAAACATAATCAGTGTTAGGGGTGCTAGCTGCCCTGTGCTTTATGCTAAGTGCTAACGGTAGGCATCGGGCTCTTTGATGTTTTCTCCGTATCCCCTTTTTTATACAGTAGTATGTGTTTCTAAGAATTAAGCTCAGCTTCTGTGTGGTTTGATGAGTTAAGGATGTTTCGATTGTTGGTGACAGAGATATAGAAAGGGCCTCTCCCTTTCAAGAAATCGTCCAGACATTTACCCACAAGTCTGTGGTCATAACAAGGTACAGAGAACTCTCAGAAGTGTCAGCTAAGTGTAAGAAGTGTCCTGAGCCACGGCCTGTTGGGGAGATTCCTGAGCCCTGCCTGCTGTGCCCTCACCAGCTGTGTGCCGGTTACACTGCAGAAATCTGTCATCTCCTGGCTCTTGAACCATGATCCAGCAAAACGGCCCACAGCCACAGAACTGCTCAAGAGTGAGCTGCTGCCCCCACCGCAGTTGGAGGAGTCAGAGCTGCATGAAGTGCTGCACCACACGCTGGCCAACATAGATGGAAAGGCCTACCGCACCATGATGGGCCAGATCTTCTCCCAGCGCATCTCCCCCGCCATAGACTACACCTACGACAGTGACATCCTGAAGGTGGGCTGAGCCTCGCAGTGTCTTTTCTCCTTTATTCTTTGATAGTCTTTATGTATGTCTAGGATACATTCTGATCACATTCCTCTATCTGCCCTTTCTTACCCTCCTCCCACCGTAACCCCCCCACTAATGTTTATCTAACCTTCATGTTGTGTGTGGTTTTTTTAATTGCATTTATTTATGGGGTGGACACGCCATACAAGTCATGGTGCACACGTGCGGTCAGAGGACAACTTGGAGGAGTTTGTCGTTTTTTTCCCACTACATGTGACTCAGGGACAGAACCCAAACTCTCAGGCTAGGTAACAAGTACCTTCACCTGCTGAGCCTTCCCACTTCTGGTTTGGGTTTGGTTTTACGAACCCAGTGATGCACTGGGTTTAACCAGCTGTTTCTCCACTGTAAGTTCTTGACTTAAGTTCCAAAAAACCCCAAAAGCACATGCAAAAAGTGTGACTGTGCATAGCTCAGAGAAGAGCCGTGCTGGTAATCACTTACTTGATTCTGACCCTTCTCACTCTGCCCACCCAAGAGACTATGAGACAGAGCCCAACCCAGATGCCTAAGCAGGGACATCTAAGCACTCAGATCCATGGGGGGAAACAGGCTCCCAGCACTGGCACATGCCCTAGGAAGCTGATACAAAGTTCCCTGGCTCCCTAGCAGCTCTGTTGCCTGGCCTGGACTCTTCAGCTATGAGGCATCTCAAGAGTCTTTAAAAACTTCCAGATAGTTACTGAAGAATAGTCAAGATGCCAATTTTAGGAGCCTTTATTATTTCATTTCTAAAACTAAAAATATAAAACAGAAGAACCTGAAACAATCTAGAGAAATATTTAAGAAAATGGGTGAATAGATAATCAATATTGATTATCTTTGCCATGTAATTCTATATTGTTAGCCTGTAGTATAATTACAAGATAGAATAGTAGGGGAAATAGTATAGATTTTAAGTGTATATGGAAGCCAGGCAGTGGTGGCGCACACCTTTAATCCCAGCACTCAGGAGGCAGAGG
>LOJH01008895.1:14890-29053 GCA_001685095.1 Ellobius talpinus
AGCCTGGTCTACAGTGCAAGTTCCAGGACAGGCTCCAAAGCTACACAGAGAAACAGTCTCGGAAAAAAAAAATTATCCTTGGATAGTTTTTTACATGACTACAGGTAACTTTATTTTGTCTTTTTGCTTATTTTTTATTTCTAAAATTACTATAATTAGATGGAATGAAAAGGAAATCCCTTAATCAAATATATATATATATATATATATATNTGTCTGTCCTCTAAATATGTTCAAAGAAACACTTGTCGAGACCTCTGCCATGATCCTGGTACTGAACTGCACAGTGCCAAATGTCAACCGCAGACTGACATTTTAGTGAAACTCTTGGATTAGGCTAGGTGATGACATTTTAACTGATCTCATTTTAGGGCAACTTCTTGATTCGTACAGCCAAGATTCAGCAGCTTGTATGTGAGACCATCATCCGCGTCTTTAAAAGGCACGGTACGTCCTGTTCTAAAAACCATGTCTTCTCAAACAGTTCTCTAAGAATCAGTAGGAAGTACTTCCAGGGGCTGAAGAGGTGGCTCAATCTGCAGAGTGCCTGCACACAAGCGTGAGGACCTGAGTTCAGTCCTTAGCACCCACGGGGAAAATCCGGATATGACCGCATGCATCTGTAATCCCAGCCAGGGGCCAGGGGCCACTGAGGCAGAAGGATCCCTGAAGCTCAGTGGCCAGACAGCTACTTCAGTCAATAACTGCCAGGCTCAGTGAGAGGAGGTGACAAAAGAGAGTGAAGGGCAATTGAGGAACACCCGCCGTCAACCTCCAGCATAAGTGCACACCTAATGTACAAACTGTGCGTGTGTGCACATACCAACACAAACAAACCACACGGCTACACACACACACACACACACACACACACACAGGAAAGAAGAGAAAGGAAGGCCAGGTATGGTTGTACGCACCTGAAATCTCAGCACATAGGGGCTAAGGCAAGAGGATCATGAGTTTGAGGGTAGGTGAGGCAATATAGTGAGGCCCTGCTTTAAGGAAAGGGGGAAAAAGACCAAACCTACTACTGGTGGATTTTAGTATAACTGCATATTAATATCCAGTTATAAGCAGTTGACATGTGAAGTTTGTTTTCATAGCTCTGCTGGCTGAGGAGAAACTGGTTTGACTGTTCCAGCCTTGCTACTAAAATACAGTTGGCTTGTGGGGTCTAAAATCTGGCTAAATTGGCAGACTTAGCCCTAACTCAGTTCTCCATTTGGAAAACTGAGGAAATATTGGCGATGGGCGTTCAGTGACCCTGGGGACAGGCCACTCACCTGTGGGTTTGTGTGCATTCTTGGTTGTTTCCGAAGAAGCGTAAGAACCCGAGGTTCAGTTGCTTTTTCTGTATTTTGGTGTAGGAGCTGTCCAGCTGTGTACCCCGCTGCTGCTTCCCCGAAACAGGCAAATATACGAGCACAATGAAGCCGCTGTGTTCATGGACCACAGCGGCATGCTGGTGATGCTTCCTTTCGACTTGCGGGTGAGCCGGGATACTCCTGACAGCCTGGGTGCCATATCTGCTGTGTTAAAGAATTGCCCCTTCCAGACACCCCCCACTATAGGCCTGTATTGCAGATGCTAAGGTCCTCAGGGTAACCTTATAACAAGGTAACCTCAACTTAGACAATTGAATGTAGGGATTATTTACTTCTCAGCTAGATCTTCAGTAGAATCCCAAAGTGTTACTATTTAGAGCAGTTAATGCTTGCAACAGCTAATTGGGTGTGCTGACTTCTGCCCAGGGAAATATGTAGGAATATGTCTATAGAAGCTAGGAGACAACTTCTGGGAGCTGGTTCTGTCCTTCTAGCATGAATTCTGGGATTCAATCCCAGGTCATTAGGTTTACATGGTGTCTTAGGGTTTCTACTGCTTTGATAAAACACCATGACCAAAAGCAGCTTAGGGAGGAAAGGGTTCATTTCATCTTACACTTCCACATCACAGTCTATGATGAAAGGAAGTCAGGGCAGGAACCTGGAGGCAGGAGCTGATGTGGAGGCCATGGAAGAGTGCTGCTTACCGGCTTACCCAGCGACTTGCTCAGCCTGCTTTTTTATTGCACCCAAGACCACCAGCCTGTGGAAGCATTACCCACAGTGGGATGGGCCCTCCCACATCAATCATCAATCAAGAAAATGACCCATATACTTGTCTGTAGGACAGTCTTATGGAAGCATTTCCTCAAATGATATTTCGTCTTCCCAGGTGGCCGTAACTTGTGTCTGTTGACATAAAAGCTAGCCAGTACAGATGGCAAGCCTTTTTATCCACTAAACTGAATCTCTAGCCCCTAAACTACATCTTAAAAAATCACAGATAGCCAATAACCTATACAGATTACAAATGGGCATAATAAAATAACTATGTTTTCAACGACAACAAAAAATAGTTTTTCTGCCTGGCAGTGGTGGTGGTGCACGCCTTTAATCCCAGCACTTGGGGGCAGAGGCAGGCAGATCTCTATAAGTTTGAGGCCAGCCTGTTCTACAAGAGCTAGTTCCAGGACAGGCCCCAAAGCTACAGAAATGCCACAGTGACTAGAGTCCAGCAGTAGAGTCTACTGCTGCTGAAGGACTCATGACCATGTCCGAGGTGAATGTTCTCAGGGTACCACTGGGTGGCACTTAAAGGTCAGGGTATGGTTTTAAAGAAGTGCATCAACAGGCCGTTTCATCATTGTGCTGATGTCACTGAGTGTGCTGGCTGGAAGATCACTGGGCAGCAGTCTTCTGGAGCTGCTATTGTAGATGCAATCATTCTGACCTCACTATTAAGCGGGTTTACTGTTAGTGATTACCCCAAAACCACTGAGTTGTATACCTTAAAACAATGTGTGGGTTCTATCCCAGTAAAGCTGTTATAAAAACTAAAAGAATAGAGTAGTTGTCCCTTCTTGACACAGGTCTTTAAAACTTTCTTCTTTCAGGTCCCTTTTGCAAGATACGTGGCAAGAAATAACATACTGAATTTAAAACGGTAAGTCACATGACTCCCCTGCACGTGGTAGACATGGGAAAGGAATCAGGGAAGAGTGGGGTTTTTTCATTCTGAAACTGAAAGAATTCTGGGGGTGAAGTATTGAGCAGCATGTGTCGGGGAGCCCAGCCCCAGGGCCCTTTTGTCCTCAGATGACTAGAATGTCACTAGACACCTTATCTTCAGAAGAAATGAAGCAATCAGGTCATCTAACAGGCCTGCCGCCTATTCTGCGCTTTCTATGTGTCCCTGGGCAGCATAACTAACGATGTTTTCAAATGGTTGCTTGGGGAAAAGAATCTGGCTGTTCTTGATCTCAGATGGCCCTTTTAAGGTTTATTTGGAAGGACAGTTGGCCAGTGGCCTCGGGAAGCTCCTTGTGCAGGTAACGGAACTGATGCTGCTTGTAGAGAGTGAGGTAACTCAGCAAGAGCACCCAGCGCTGAGACGCGGGCGCTTGGCAGCAGGGACAGGTTCTGTGCCCACTCTGATACTGGAGGGGTCAAACTCTGGGATCTTCATTAGTCTGAGCGGCATTGCTGTCAGTGAGGCACACCACTTCCCAGCTTCTTTCATCAGGTGAAACCACAGTTCCCTGAGTGCTTTAAGTTCATTTACCAGTCAGCCAGAAAGTGTGGGTGGTTCTGTGTTGAAGGCCATCACTTAAGGTAAAATTGGTGTAACTTTTCTCTTTCAGACAAAAAACAATAACAACAAAAATGTGTAACAGTGCAGGGAACCTGTAGACTGTGAGGCAAAGCCGGTCTGGTTCAAATCAAAACCACTGAGTACAACATGGATTTTTTTTCAGCTTCAATTTGATTTCTTATGCTCAGCAATTCCTCGTACATATGTGTTTCCAGTAACTAGCAACCTGAGAAAGCCTGTTTCTTCCTCCAGATATTGCATAGAGCGGGTGTTCAGACCTCGCAAGTTAGACCGATTTCATCCCAAAGAGCTCCTGGAATGTGCCTTTGATATCGTCACATCTACCACCAACAGCTCTCTGCCCACTGCCGAAACCATCTACACTATCTATGAAGTCATCCAGGAGTTTCCTGCGCTTCAGGTTCCTTTCTGCGTTTTAATGTGGTGCTGCTCGCCTTTGTCCATAAGTGCGGTGGGGAATCCACAGCCGCTGCCGCCTCTTGCTTGGTGCTGGAGCCGATCACAGCTTTTCGGAAGCCAATGGCAAAGGGTTTGAGGGTGATGCTTCGAGCTTCATCTTAGACTCTCGCCTCTACCCTGACGGAACTGATTGGTTGGGGGTAGAGTGAATGTTGTTTTTCTACCCATTCTTATGAAACTCAGGAATGAGGCTCAGCTTCCCGTGATGCTCCCTCTGTTCAGAACCCTCAGTGTTCCTCCTCCATCTGTTAACTCCCAGCACCTGTGTCTCTTCAGCAGCTCTCTTCCCTCAGTGGTGGGGACTGCTCTCCACAGTCCCTGCCATCCAGCCATGGTTTGAACCCTTTTTCCCAGGAAACCCCTCAGGCTGGTCACCTTTTAGTCTCAGCCCTCACAGCTCTTGACATGAGACATCCATGTGCTCGCTTGATTTTTTTTTCCTCCAAGCACAGCATGCCCGTTCAAGGTAGAGCCCCTGGGCCACCTCTTCAGTTGTCCCAGCACACCTGTAAGAACTCATTAACTGACCTCTGTGGCCGAGAGTAACGACAACCTTAACCACCCTCCACTTGCAAGTCAGTTACCACTGAACTGACTCCTTGCTCGCAGTCTGCATGAGCTCTTTTAGGCTCTTTAATGCAGTTGAAGATCAGCCAGTGTATTTTTGTGCATATTATAAAAGTGTTACAGCCTTCCACTATAACACTGAAGATAATAGTTATGAAAATTAAACCTGGAGAGAAGATGCTCACTTTAGCCCTTCTGTGGGATTAGGATAATAAATTAATTACTGGATTTCAGATTTGGCCCACATACCTGATTGCTTTTATAATGAAATAATCGCATTTTTCTCTATATCCTAGGAAAGAAATTATAGCATTTACTTGAACCATACAATGTTACTGAAGGCAATACTGCTACACTGTGGGATTCCAGAGGATAAACTGAATCAGGTCTACGTCATCCTGTACGATGCTGTGGTAAGCACTCATTCTGATGACAATATTATTAGCCCATGATGATCCTCTGACTCCTGCAACCGTAAAACTACACTGAGAACTTCATCTCCTCTTTGCATTGCTCTGATGCAGCAGAACCAGTTGTGGTCACGGTCTATTTTATTTCTAATCGTGTGTCTATGGGGGAGGTGACAGTATGGACAGTCTGTGGTTAATGCAGAATGAATTGTGACATTCGTTCTTGTTACTTTTTAATACATGAAAGCCTTGGCCAGCGTTTCACTCATCTGGCAGATTGACTTCAAGAGTCCAGCTTTGCTGTCTGTTTTATGGAGATTGTTTCTTCTTCCCAAGTGCTGCTGCTGTTTGGCAGTGCTGGGTGCAGCAGAATGCAGCTGGGCACTGACAGAGGCCCTGGGGCTGGGGAGGGAGGGTCGTAGTTCATTCTTTTTGTTTTTAAGTTTTTCTGTTTTGTTGCTTTTTGAGACAGGGTCTCACTATGTAGTGCAGACTGAGCTTGGGTTCACAGAACCTGCCTCTATCCCCCAGGAACTAGGTCTCTTTCACTGTCCCCTTTTGTTCTCCATCAGACCGAGAAGCTGACAAGGAGAGAGGTGGAAGCTAAATTCTGTAACCTGTCATTGTCCTCTAACAGCGTAAGTACCTTCTGATGGTGTGGTTGCCACTGTCTCTGCCATTTTATGATGTCAGAAAATGTCACCAAATTTCTGTGGCAGTGAAGTAGCAAGCACCACACATCTGCTGCTCACAGATGCAGCTCCCCCCCACCCAGTGTTGGTGCCATGGCAACCGCTGAGATTAGAAGAGAGAAATGAACGCTGTGATCAAAGAGTGCCCTCTGTGTGTGCCCTCCACGTGCCTGTCCCTCCCCTTTCTTATCACCAGGCCCCTTCTTTCATCGCCCTTATAAAGCCTGTGCTTGGCACAGCCTCCTGCTGAGCAGGCCCAGCACCAAGCTGCCCGCTTCAGAAACAGGTCGTGTGGAACTAGGGCACAGATTTCTGTAAATCCTAGATACTCCTGTGTTCACCCCAGGTCTTCTACTCTTCAGAGCTGAACTGGAGCTCTTTTCTGGAAAATTAATCTCTAAAGCCCTCTATTTGATCCAGTGAGTAAGAAGTGACTCTTGAATGGTAAGCAGGTCAGCTGTATCTCTACCAATGTCCATTAATCCATCTGGCACAGTAGCCCACGTTTACCTGAGTGGCCAGACCCTGGGCGAAAACAGACCCCATTGTGTATTTTCCTCTGTGTTTATATAAGGAAAGGGTGGTTTTAATTTTCTTTTGCAGTGTTAAACATTCAACCTAGAGTCCCACACATGCTAGGCAGTCACACTCTTCCACTAAACTACATCCCTGGCCCCAAGAAAAGACTGTTTAATCTTTAAAACTTTCCCAGAAGCAACTGCAGGCAGCAGTGCACACCTTTATTCCCAGCACGCCAGAGCAGAGGCACTAGTTAGAGGCCAGCCTGATCTGCAGAGCAAGTTCCGGGACAGTCAGGGGAACACAGAAAAACCCTGTCTTAAGAAATAAAAATAAGTTAAAAATAAGAAATAAAAAACTTTCCCAGAAGCTTTACAGCCCTTCGTCTGAAACTTCATGACATGATCCTATGGTGACAGCAAAATTCACAGATTCTGTAGGCTAAACTATGATTGCAGATAAGCCAGGTAGAGCCACTCCTCCAGACACCTACTGTATGGCTGGCACATGCCTGAACATAGAAGAATGAGGAGGGGGATCTTCACAACATGGATCTACCCTCGTCTCTTTGAAACAACTTTCACAGGGCACCCACAGACCGTGGTTGACAGAAACAGCCCCCTTTCATTTAGGGAAGGTATACTAGTTCGCTTTCTCTTACCAAGGTAAACACCAAAGACCAAAAAAAAACTTGAGGAGGAAAGGGCTTATTTGGCTTATACTTCCATGAAGTCAGGATGGGTGAAGCAAAGAAGCTTCACCCTGTGACTTGCTCAGCCTGATAGAGGAAATTTCTCAACTGAGGGTCCCTCTTCCCAGGTGACTCTAGTTTATATCAATATGACAAAACTAACCAGAATATAAAGTAAATGAGATGCTTAGGACTCAGAACTTAGAAATGAGCCATTTTAAACTATCACTGTTTACTATTGGAGAAGATATTAGTGACCTAATGGCCTGAGGTTCACAATGAATAACAGGTTTACACATCCCCTAAACAAGCCCACAGCCAGCTCCTATGTGCAGACATGGTCCCAAGAGTAGACAGTACCCAGAAATCTGGGTGAAACCGTCCAGATCAGTGACTCCATTCCCAGAAGGTTCTTTGAGCTAATGCCACATTTGAAAATGTCTCACACATGTCAAACACCGTTGCTAAAATGTCAAGTTTTCTTTGATGATGCCGAGCAAGAAATGTATCTGACTAGTTTTAAAAGGAAAAAAAAATGGGATCTAATAATGACATTGAAGACTTTGGTTTTTAAAAAAATATTTATTTATTTATTATGTATACAATATTCTGTCTGTGTGNCTCAGGACCTTTAGAAGAGCAGGCAATGCTCTTAACCACTGAGCCATCTCTCCATCCCTGGTTTTGTTATTTTCACATGGTGCTCCAGGTGCATAGGAGAGGGGAGCAGCACCAAAGGGCAGGTGCCAGCTTCCTGCCCAGTCTTAATTCACATTGACATCCTGAAACCCATTGACATTGAGATCCATCCAGATTCACATGTGTGCAAAGTCTTCTCCATTGCTCCTGGAAGGTTCTTGAGGGGGAGACTTCATTGCTGGCCCCAGGGAGGAAAAATTAAGTTAAATTCATGATTTTGTTTTTTTTTTTTGTTTTTTTGGTTTTTTTCATTTTAACTTAGCAAATTACAAGAGAAACACTTGACCCGGCAAAGTGGCACATACTTTTAATCCTAGCATTCAGAAGGGAGAGTTGCGAGTCAGAGCAGATCTCTGTGAGTGTGAAGCCAGGTCTGCATAAGGAGTTCCAGGGTTATAAAATGAGACCCTATCTCAAAAAGGGAAAGAAACAAACTCTTTGGGACTTAAAGTGCACATGACTTATGCTTAACTGACTGCACTAAGTGAGTCATCGTTCAGCTCCTGGGTTTGGTGTAGCTATAATTTTGTTCTAATTTCCAACTCGGCTCCTGGTTGTTTTCTCTCTAACACTATGTCCATAGTTACTCTCTCTTCCTTCTGCTGTGTGCTGGGCACTATGGTCAGCCACAGCCCACCATCCCCAGCACTGATCTTCTCAGGATCAGACAATGACAGAAATAGTGTGCATCCAGCATCTACTATGAGCTTAAGGGAAAAAGGCTTCAGAGGTGGTTGCAGAAGACAGCCTCAGGCTTCCAGTAGGGATTATTCAAGCAAAGGGAGCAGAGAGAATTTCTAGCTAACTCTGAATATCTGTACAAGTCTGGCCTGCCCACCCATCTGTGCCCCTGTGGTGATGGAAATGAGGAGGAGGAAGGAAAGGGGAACAAGAATACCATAGAGGAAGATGCACGAGAGGCTCCCTGGCCTGTGCTCACCACTGGATGAGTGGACTGTGTGCCTCACTTTTCTCTGAGCTGCTTCAAACTGGACTCTGGGGGGGAAAGGATAATCTTTAGGATTGTAGCGAAGTCTGGGATTACCTGACTCCAAAGTCCCCGCTCTTGGCTCTGCAGGCTCCATGTGTCCCCAGCTTGTGGAAGCATTGTGTACACTGTCCCCTTCTGAAGAGCAGCAGCTGACTGGGCCTCTTTGCTTTCCAGCTGTGTCGACTCTACAAGTTCATCGAGCAGAAGGGGGATTTGCAAGACCTAACGCCAACAATAAACTCACTAATAAAACAGAAAACAGGTGTTGCCCAGCTGGTGAAGTATGGCTTGAAAGATCTGGAGGAAGTTGTCGGGCTGCTGAAGAAACTGGGCGTGAAGTTACAGGTTTGGCAGCTGTTCTTTGCCAGCAATGCGGGCCTGCAGTGTTCGTAGTGGCTCCAGGGGGGTGGGTTTTATTTCCCTATTGCCAGTGTTGTATTTTTCTGTAAAAACTCGGCTTGGGATTTCTTTGCAAGAGTCACTGTTTCTGTCACACACCCACACTGTGGTGTGTGCCTCAGGGAGGGGGCTGTTGTCAGAGAGCTTAGCAGGCGCTAATAAACAGCTCTTGCTGAATCTTTCCAAAGGTTTTCGTTCATGCAGAATAATTGAAACGGTTGTAGTCCACATTCCACAACTGACGCTTCTGACCCGTGTGGGTTGCCCTTCCCTCCACAGGTCTCCATCAACCTAGGCTTGGTTTACAAAGTGCAGCAACACACTGGCATCATCTTCCAGTTCCTGGCATTCAGCAGACGCAGGCAGAGGGTGGTGCCTGAGATCCTCGCAGCTGGTGGCAGATATGACCTTCTGGTGAGCGCGTGCCCTTTGTGTGTTGACTAGCTCTGGCTTACTTCCAGCTCTTCTTCAGCTCACTATTTTGATTTTTTTCACTATGATGCAAAAAGGTAAACCAGTAAATCCTATCAAATCCCTCTTAGCATTCGTCTAGGAATACTGAATGCACCATGGAGCTAAGTATGGCAATGCACACATAGAATCCCAGCACTTGCCAGAGGCAGGAGGATTGCTGCAAATTCAAGACCAACCTGAGCTACATAGCAAGTTCCAGGCCAGCCAGAGCTGTCTCATAAAATCAAAGCAGAATGCCCAGGTGTAGTGACAGCACTTAGGACGTGACACAGGAGGAGCAGGAGGAGCGGGAGCTTGATCAAAGCCAGACTCAGCTACACATCAAGCTCAAGCTACCATGGACTGACTACAAGAAACTCTATCTTTAAAAAACAAAAACTATATGAAGAAGGGAGGCAAAGGGGGGAGTGGGAGGAAATAGGGTGTGGGGAGAGCGGTCAAAGTGTAATATATAGTTGTATGGGATATTCTTAGGAAATACAGTGCTAGGTACAATGAATATATGCCAATAAAAACCGACAGGGTAGTAAGATGGGTAAAGGTGCTTGCTATGGTAGCCTGGTGACCCAAATTCTACCCTTGGAATCCCCTTAGAGTTGGAAGGAGAGATCTGACTCCACAGAGTTGTCCTCTGACCTCCATACATACACACACTACAAAATAATAGTAATAAATAATTTGAGGCTTATTGGAAACTGCAAAGATTTTATGAATAGGTCTCTGGGACCCTTTACACATTTCCTTCCCTGACCCATCTCACTGAGCACAAACTGTAGACTGTCATGGGCACACTGAGTTGCTCTGCGCTGTTTCATCATGTAAACCTCCAGAGCCCCCGCCACAGTCAAGACTCAGCTGTTCATTACACACTCGGAGGCTTCTTGATGCTATAAGATGGTCAGGGTTCTCAGTGTACTCAGAAACAGTAGAGAGATACACATTTACTCTGTCACAGCCCAGAAGCTACCATGTGTGATGTTAAATTACCCAGTGATGTTAACTAATAAATGGATTGGTGACTGGGTGATACTAGCCCATGCCTTTAATCCCAGTGCTCGGGAGGCAGAAGCAAGTGGATCTCTGTGTTTGAGGCCAGCCTGGTCTACAGAGCAAGTTCCAGAACAGCCAGGGCTACACAGAGAAAGCCTGTCTTGAAAAACCAAAGAAAAAGAGCGGGGGGGGGATGGTTAATTCTACCAACAGTTTTATTTTGCCTGTTATATCCCAAGTACTATTTCAATAAGTACTGAAACTTCTAAAACTTGGTTTTAATCATTCTGAGTCTCTGCAGCAAGCATGTACTGTACACACACAGCACATGTCAACTTGGGGATTTCTGATACTTGGTAGCCACATGTAGCTAGCAGCTAACACAGTGAACCATTTGGATCTAGACAAAACACTCGTTAATATTTTCCTAAATTTGAACGCATGCTTAATTCTCTGTACACACACACCCCGTTTTTTTGTTTTGTTGGACTCTTTAATTACTGACACAAAACTTGGTTTTATTTACAAGGGGGGGGTTGTTGGGTTTTTTTTGTTTTGTGGGAGCTTTTTTGTTTGTTTGTTTGTATACAACGTCTCATGAAGCCCAGGCTGGCCTCAGACTCTCTCTGTACCCCTGATCATCCTGCCTCTGCCCCCAACTGCTGAGATTATAGGTATGCACCATCATGCCAGGCTTTTGAGAGCTCACTTTTTTACTATTGCTTTCTCCACAACTTATTTCCCTATTTCATAACCAGCCCACTGGTCTATCCACAGATCCCCAAGTTCAGAGGCCCACAGGCTCTGGGGCCAGTCCCTACTGCTGTCGGTGTCAGCATAGCCATAGACAAGATTTTCGCTGCTGTCCTCAACATGGAAGAGCCTGTAAGTCCTGCTGCTTCCCAGCATGCTTTGAGACATCGCCACTGCTCAGCATCACTACTGAACTTGGGACATCGCCACTGCTCAGCCTCCCCAATTGCACTCTCACTCACCAAGTGAGGACTATCACAGCCGCAGACACGAGCTAGATGTGGTTCCCTTCCCTTGTGATTCTAGCCCCCCACATGGTGGCAATGGCAGACCCAACAGGCTGAGAGCTCGGTCCCCAAATCTGCCCCTCCACTTCCAATGCCAGATGAAAGTCCCGTTTGTTTTGTCTGTGCACCTGACTCATTGTGGCTCAGTGTCCCATCACCTCCTCCTTGGGTTCAGCCATTGCTTAGAGCAGGTGACAGAACTCAGGGAACACTGCTGACCCGGTTAATATAAAGTATATTAAAGAGAGGAGACGAGGACACAGTGTGGGCTCTTCAGGGAGGAACACCAAGCTTCTTCGCCTTGTCTGAGCACCATCCTCTGGGGATCCACAGGCGGGCATTGCCCTCCCAAAGCCTCCTTCCTCTACTCCGGAACACTCTGAACCTCTGTGGGTGTGTGGAGGCTTCATGGCATAGCAGAGCTGATTATGTCAACAACTTAGCCCCTTCTCCCAGGCACTGGGGCTGTGTCTGCTAGCCCCACCCTTTATCCTGCCTGCCTTAGTCTGCCCAAGGGTCAGCCCCCCCACTCCTGTCAGTTATTTCATTAGTATAGAAACCCATCTCTCTGATGGCTCTAGGGTTTGAGAAAATGGGGACAAAGAGCACAGGGCTGCCTTGAAGATGTGGCGGCTGTGGCCTGAGTGTTTTGGAAATGATCTTGTGATCCAGCCTAAGAGTCGTGTGGTCCTTGCATCTCAGCACTTGTCCCCTGCTCTCGGGCTGCTGCTGATCCAGGCACCTCTCCTGCCTCTCTCCACATCTGTAATACACCACATAGATAAAATAGTCTGGCTCCTAACATACTTTTGTCAATGCACTTGATCAAAACCCAGCTATAGTCTATGAAGCTAAAAAATGCCTTTCCCCATTTCAGGCAAGATCCATTTTCCCAGAGAGGGGAAGAAATGTACCTTCCTAGTGGTGAAGGACAGCTGAAATGATGTCTGTGTTAAAAGATGAATGTAAAGTTCTTTTAACTGTGTCTTGTTTTCATGATGTCATCTTAAACCAAAGCCATCTGTGCACTGTGTGGCTCTTCACAATTTCAAGGTGCTGCTCTCCCATAGCTGCAGTGTTCCCCTGGTGTAACTGCTGTTTCTTATCAGGTTACAGTAAGCTCCTGTGACCTCCTGGTTGTCAGCGTTGGCCAGATGTCCATGTCCAGGGCCATCAACCTAACCCAGAAACTCTGGACAGCAGGAATCACTGCGGAGATCATGTATGACTGGTCACAGGTAAGGGACAGAAAGCTATGAATGAAGTGTAAATGTTATAGGATGAGGATAAATCCACCCTTCATAGGCGCGTCACCCCAAGGCCACCTGGAACCACAGGGCCAGCCAAATCCAAAGTCTATTTACAACACTGAGATTTTTGTTGGTACTTCTTAATTGTAGCTCAGTGGTGAGGTTCTCAAGGGTGAGCTTTGTAGATGATACTGGTACTATCTCGGGGTCTCAATTGGCAAAGAATTAAAGGCAAGAAAAAAATCTCGAGCACAACAGGAAGCACGAGGGAAAATCTCAGACACAGCAAAGCACATAAAGAGACCCTCAACTGTGCAGAGGCGGGACTCGGAGTCTCAAGTCCAGGCTCCTTGAGAGCTGGGAGTTTGAAGGGTCTTTGAGCAGTCTTTGTCCCCTTATTTAGGGTTGGTCAGTTTAAACAAAGACAGGGAAGCTGACGGGCCCAAAACTTTGAATAACTGTGTTCTGGTCTAGCCTTGGACTTGTTAGCACAGTCTGCTGACAGCAGGGCCATGCTGTTAGGTCTTTGTCTCAGGTCATGAAAGTAAGAAAGAAGCTGGACGTTTGCTATCTTTATTATCTTTTGTGTTCCCTGTTTGTGTTGCCTCTCCCATATCTGCCTACCTCTCGGGAATCTATCTAACTCTACTGTCATATAGCAATGTCAGAAGGTTGGACATAGGGGGTGGAGAGAGGCCTCAGTGGTTAGCAGCCCTTGCTGCTCTTCCAGATGACCCAAGTTCTGTTCCCAGCACCCATGTCAAGCAGTTTACATCAGCAAGTAACTCCAGCCCCAGGGATCCAACCCCTTCTAGCCTCCGCAGGTACCTATACACATGTAGGCATACATACACAGAGACATACACATAATAATTAAATACATTACATTCAAAAAAGGAAAAAAAACTGGATGTGCCTGCCAATACACCCAGAGACTATCAAACAGTTAATTCTCTCCATTAACTTCTGATTGCTCCTATAACAGATGACCACAAACCCAGGGGCTTAGTGGTTTTGTTTGCTTAAGTTCCTGGAAGTTAGAAGCCTTGGGTTAATATTGGCAGGACCCTAGGGATGGATCTGTTCCTTGCCCCTCCCTCCCTTTTAAACTCAGCAGTGTGGCAGCTTCTTCCCTGAGGCTCCTGTCCTTACCTCTGCCAGTCTTAGCCCGAGATGGCCCAGGGCAATCATTGGCAGGCTCCAGGGACTAGGATGTGGACATCCGCACGGGCCCATGGCTAGCTCACTACAGAGGGCGGGCACCTGTGGCGCGCTGCGTCTGCCAGCAGAAGAGACGACCACAACAGGATTCTTCTTGGAACACA
>LOJH01008896.1:0-10518 GCA_001685095.1 Ellobius talpinus
TCTATCTATCTATCTATCTATCTATCTATCTATCATCTATCATCTATCTATCTTAATATTATTATCATCATCTCTTTGTAATGGTAATAATCCTTCAAATCTACCAATCTACTCAGTGGACTTTATAGAATGTCCCCAATGAAGCAAAGACACAAATTATGAGTCTAAAACAATATGCTGCTTTTTTGAGGGAAAAACATCTATGCTCTTATTTGTATCACTAGCTGCAGAAAACACATTACAAAATATACATTGAGGACCACAGGTTGGCTCATGAAATGTTTGTCTCCAAGGATCAATGTAATCTATCACCATTATTAGAAAAAAAATTCAGACAGCTCTTCTCTGCTTCCCATTCAAGTCCCAGCTGATCCCATTATGTGATCTCAGAAATAATACCAAATTATTGGGTAGTGGAAGAAAAAGCTAGCACCATGTAGCAACAGAACACAGGCCTTAGAGGAAGCTTGTTTTTGGTTCAACTATGATACTGATAAAACAATAACAATTTGGCTTTTCACCTAAACACCGCAATCTGCCTTCTTGCATGTGGAACAGGTGCTAGAATGCCCACCTCAGCATTCCTGAGAATACTGGCAGGATTAGCTGCATGTAGTGATTAGCACAGTCCTTATGGCAAAATAAAATTCGCAGCAAGTGTTGTCTCCTTCTCACTAATGAAAGGCAGAAATAATAACATAATTTAATGTGATAAATTGAAATAATAAGATAAAAATTCCACAACTGATGGCTAGCTCATTAGAAAGAAAGATTAATGAGTGGAATTAACATGGCTCTGGGCAAGGTTAGTCCTATGTAGGAAAAGAAGCCCCCTGTGCCTTAAATTAGGTCTCATATTTTACTTTCCAAAAATTCATATTTGATTTGTATTCAAATAGAAACCAGGAAAAACAAACGTATAGGAAATAAAGAGCTCCCAAAGTATTAGATATTGACAAGCCAAACATGAAAAACTCAGGTCTTTGTGACCACTTATTCACAGAGAATCAATTCGGAGGGGTGGGAATGATGCTTCACCTGGTATACATTTTCCTTTCCGTGTTTATTGATCTATAATTGTTATGAAAATAAATAATAGTTTCTCTACAAACTGATTATTGATATGCAAATGGTAAACTGTATACATAGACATAATCAACACTTGCTAGTTGATTTCATTGGATACAGGGACATGCTCATGTTCATACCCAATAATAAACCTCTACCACCTTGAAAAGGAGCCTTACCTGTCTTTTACTTGCCCTTTTCCTCTTCTATCTTCTTCTTTTTGTGACTAAAAGCACCTAAGATGACATCCATGCTCCTAAAATCTTTTAAAGGATACACTAGCTGATCAGCAGTCATAGGCATCAGGTTTACATCCAGTTTCTGGATTTTTATCATCTTCACTATCTGTAACTTAACACTGATGGGGCTCTCTCCTCCCTGTTCCTTGGTTGTCACTTCCTGTTTTAGGTCACTAGCTATTTTAGGTATTTACTGACAGAGATATCTTGGGAAAATTGTGGATACTGTCCATTCTCTGGTGACCCTTGTTAAAGGAAAACATCTCCCATAAGAAACACTATGCTAAGTGTTCACTCACCAGGACTAATTTAGTTTTTGTGTGCTTATAAACTGGAAAATATTAAAACCAACCTTCTTACTTAAGAGAGGGTCACAGAGGCCTAAAGAAACTGTTGCTTCAAGTTGATGAGTTAATTATGGTATTCATAAGACAAGGGCAGAAGAATACTCATTCCTAGCCATGTTAGTACAATATCTGTCTTAGTTAGGTTTCCTTAATTAAGAAAAGACACCATGACCATGGCAACTCTTATAAAGAAAACATTTAACTGGGGTGGATTGGTTACAGTCTCAGAGGTTCAGTCCATTATCGTCATGACAGGGAACATGGCAGTGTACAGGCAGATGTGGTGCTAGAATTGAGAGTGCTACATCTTACAGACAACAGGAAGTTGACTGTCAGTCATGCTGAGGGAAGCTTGAGCAAAAGAGACCTCAAAGCCCATCTCCACAGTGGCACACTTCTTTTATCAAGGTCACACCTCCTAATGGTGCCACTCCCTTTAGGGGCCATTTCCTTTCAAACCACCACAGTACCTGAGGTATTGGCTCAGTGGAAAGCTTTGAGTTTAACCTGGGAATCATTTCAGCACATGTGCTCCATTCTTCTGGAGTAGCTACTATTGAGGGAAATGAAGAGTGTGTTCACAGACTATATGGGAACTTGCTTTGCTTCTTACTGGCTGAATTGTAAAAGCCAAAGTTCCAGTTACACTTGGGCTCCAGAGAGGAAGAGGGAGCTTATTTCATGGTGATCTGCTTCTGTTTGCTCCCTATACAGGGCAGGGGTTACCATGGAGGGTTAGCAAGGCTATTTGATCATAAATAACTTCTGAAGAATTAAGAACAGTTGCAAGAAATATATTTATGCACACATGTTTTGGTTCCTTAAATGAACACAGCATTGACTCCTCCAGTGGTTGGGGGAGGAGAAAGAAAGAAAAAAAGAAAAAAGTGACTGAGTGGGCCTCAATTGTTTGTTTGGCTTTGATTTTAGTATAATCATGACACATCTTAATTTGGATGGTTTTAAAAGTTCAAAGGACTCTTGTTTTCAAGCACAGAAAAGATAAATATCCAAACTTGTCATCATAAATCAATATTGCACTGCATTCATATATGTGGTTTTACAATGGAAGGGAAACAATGAAGGGGCAAGCATCCCAACACTGTCTCTCTGCTTCCTATCTGCAATCGGGAAAGAGAAGATCAGTGGCATTTCCTTTGACTTGATCCGGTTCTTTTTCTAAGAATCTTGGTAAATGTGCTCCTTGTGTTTGTGATTTATGGGAAATATTGCTACCAGAGAAAGCACAAGATCACCCCTTCATTCCTCCAATTACATTGGCTCTGACATTTAACCTTTTCAACAATTTCATAACGGTGGTATCTAGTTTGACAGCTTTTTATTCATTCTGCATTTCCCCTTATATTGTTTCAAGCAATATTTTTCTTAAAATATAGGAATATGTTTTTTATTCTACAATTTGAAATATAGTGTGGAGAGCACTGATTAGGTTGAGTATAGTTATTCAGAAGCATTAGAAATTTAATAATCTAATTATTATTTATTATGTACAAGTTGTGGAGGAGTTCTATCATGGAGTATGAAAACAAGTTATTTTCAGTCCCATTGGAGTTCTCTGAAGAACTATAGCTAATACTGATATTGTCCACAGAGGTCAAGTTAAGGAGGTTGCATGGACTGGCTTGCTGCAGCAAAGACAGAAGCCAGATGTAAAATTGGAATATAGAATCTGAAGCTGAGAGACTGAAAACAGTGCCTTTTCTTAACCAGATGGTCAAACAACCTGCCTCGGCTAAACCACACAGTCTTTGATGTTCTTTTCCTGCCATTCTTGTGACTTCTGCAAGAGCCCATGGAAGCGTCAGAGATGAGAAGCTATATTGAACATCCACTGCTATAGTGTCTGCATAAATACCACATGTGGTATTCAACCTGTGAACTGGTGTCTAGAGGCAATTTTAAAGCACATTTTGCATAAATTAAACATTTCTGTATGCCTTCTCCTAAGGAAACTCTTGAATGGTGTGAATTAGGTGATTCGGAGGACTGAGGTGCAGCTTGAAATGCTACTGTTCCATCATTTTCTCTCCACCCATAACACTTGTGAATATCTCAAACTGTATCTGGAATAAGAGGAAGACATGAAGGCATTAAATAAGCGGTAAAAATAAAATGAACAAAACTGCAAGGCAGAGACCAGAGACGAGACACGAAAAGCATTGCTTGGAGGCTACGGAAAACTGTTAAAAATACAGGCTAAAAGAACAGCTCCCAAGTACTGAAGTCTGAGTGAGGTGAAATGAAATGGACCAAAGTACTTGTAATATGAGAAGCTGGTGGTATGTGAAAGATGGTTACTATTAGCAACAGTGACAGATGTAGATTGCTCTTTTTAAATATCTATTTATCAGTAGAGTTTGTAAAGAGAAAGACAAAGTCTATCCCAGAGTAATAAAGTTTATCTGTCTACAAAGAGATCACCTGGCAAGGTTGAATCCAGCGCTCTGCACATGAGCCACAGAAGCATAGCTGCACATCCATGGGTTTTATTTCCATTTTTATTAAATTTCTTCCTTGCCCCAAACCTTTGAATTTCTCTAGGCTTGTCCTTATTTCATTTTGGCTCTGTGAATCAATGCTAATTTGGCTGTCTGGGTGCACTGACACATGCGGCTCCTCATCTTCCCTCGCCTGTTTTCTTACTGTAATATTTTGAGATATCTGTGCATAGGTGAATCTTATTGATCTGTTTTATTTTAAAATATCTGACTTAAATAAAAATAGAGAGAGGTTTCTTTTTCACAGCATTGAGGACAGACGATGAGATTATCATGGGAGACGTGATGCGTTCAGCACTGGCCACTTGCTCTTTAGAGCTTTTGAAGTTACCTCATCTTTAAAACTCGAAAGTTTCTTTGTCTGTCACAGGAAGAAACTACAGCTGATAATCATGGCGGTCCCCCCAGAGCTAGCAATTTTACTCTTTGAGATAAAAATCAATATCAACTTGTCAGTCTTTTTTGACAGTGCAAGAATAAAAAGGCACTCATGGTATTATTAAAAGCAGAGTTTTAAACTTGTGTGAGCTCTTACAGGGATTCTGCCCCCTTTATGTTCATATTTGGAGATGTCACCCAGTCAGATGAAATGGCCCATGACACAACCACATAGCAGGAGATATGGCTGTTTTCCCAATTTTATACTTACAAGGAATGCTCTGAGTTTCTGGAGAATTTAAAGATTTAAATGATAACAGTGTTTGGCCAATATGCTGTGTTGGAGGTGGTGTGAGGTGCTACAGAGTGGGGATGGTAGTTCACATCTTACCCCGGGTTCACTTACCCTAGTTCCAATCCAGGACAATGAAGTCCAAAAGTAGTAAATTGGAAATTCCAGAACTAATTCATAACCATCAAATTGTACATCAACAATCCTGAGTCATATGATGAAACCCTATGGCCATCTTGCTCTATTTATTCAGAAGTTGAGAAATCCTTTCTCCTTCAGAGTTTCCATGCTGTATATGTTACTCGCTGGTGACTCACTGAGAAGTTGCAGTCTCAGTTAATAGATTTACTGTTGTGGTATTGTGGTGTGTGGATTCAAGTAACTTTTATTTTAGCTAATATGGCTCAAAGCACAAAGTATTGATTCAAAGGATGTCCCAGACACAGAACACAGAGAGAAGAAAAAAGATTAATTCTGATGCTGTCTGGCAGTGTTGCAGGGTGGAGAGAGAAAAGCACAGTCTAGGCATAGCTTAGTACTTATTCCTGCGGTTTTCAGTATCCACTGGGTATTTGAAAATACATCCCCCTGAGGATGAGAGGAAATGCTGCATAATGTTCACAAATCTAGATGGCAGGTTATTAAAATGGGCACTATACAAAGTTGACAGCCACAGAAGGAAATGCATCACCTCTGATATATCTGTTGATAAAACCAGATGAAGAAGTGTGATAGCTGCTTTCTACCCTGAACTCTGAAACGGTCACAGCCTAGGCATGTACCTTGAAGAAAGCTTTAAAATATTCATGTGCCTTTCAAGAAATTATCAGCTACATAAATCAAGTAAGCCACCCTCAACACTGATTTATGCAATGTCTTACTGATGACATTTTAAGTACTGCTGTAAAAGCATATTGTGGTTAATTTAAAATGTAATTAATGTAAGATTAATTGCTGGTGCAGAAACTGGAACATGCTACTGACAAATGAAATGAGAACAGTGGTGGAATCTACAGGCAAAGAGCAGGTCTTGGCAAGGCTCTTTCTAGCCATAGGCGGCAGCTTATGCTTTGGTACTAACCCCGATTTCTTAGACCTTGCTAGGAATAGAAAAGGGAATTCATCATCAGATTTGACAAAAATCTGGTTAAAACCTCCATCTACATTTGTTTCCACCCACTCCTACTGTTAGGTCTTCTGTACTACATCCAAACAAATGTGTAGGCAGAAAGATGTGTTTAGCAAGCTGGTAACCAAATGGCTGGCTTGAGAAGATGCTGCTCTAGAACTCAATGACTATGACAATGACGGCAGCTTAGAGACTACAGCAGTTAGATCTAACAGCTCTTAAACCCATCAATATTTCTCCCAAAACAACAATCTCCACAAAAAAGCATGAGTCTTAATTAACATCTGCAATTCATATTTGATTTCTTACTTATTTCTGCATGATCCATTGGGGGAAAGGAAAGGAAGGCATAAGTGAAAAGAATTCTATAGATGTTTAGATAAATGAAATATATAGTAGGAGTTGCCTGGAAACATGAAGTAAACATAAATTTTACTGAAATAAAAGAAAGTCATGGTCCTTCTGAGCAGAGGATACATTCCCTAGGGCCAACATTAGCTGGAAGATGCTAAGGAATCCTATACCATGGGCAGGAAGAATGAAAATACAAGCATCACAGACCTCATTACAATTTTCCAAAGCTGAATTCCATTAGGTTGATTGAAATATCATTTTTTACTTGGAAACAAAGTAAATGAGATTTAAAATGACTGAAAATTAAACTCTAAACATACATGTCTTTATTGGGTTAAAAGAATTTCAAGCCCCAGACAACAAAGAATATTAACAACTATTACCAATAAAACAGGAATAAATAAATAAAACCACAAAACAACAAAACAAAATCCAATGTGGATCATAGTATCAGTGTAATTACAGATACTATAATTGCCTGACCCCTCCTCCCCATTCCCTAGGCTTCTGGTTAAGGTAAGAAACCATGCACTTGATTTATGTTCCCACCAGGAAGCATCTAAAAGTAACTCCAAGCATAGAAAACACTAGATATGTCCTTTTGGTGTTGCTACTTTAATCAAGAAATCTAGCATATTTGGCTTCTGCCACCATAAGCAAGGTAGCATATGCCATATGTTGTGGGTATATATACCATAACCAACAGACTATGTGCCAGTAACCAGTATTCTCCTGTTTGCCATAAAGACCCCGTGACCTGGAATGCCATTTAGAGAAGGACAGGTTCTGAAACATGGTGCCTCCATGAATTGAAATGTCCTTTTGTTTAATGTGATCCTACATTTCAGGGCTGTTAGCTTGTTTGGTGATCCCCCAACACAACAGGATGAAAGAAAATTGAAATGCTCTGCATGTTACATTAACCTTCCTCAGGGTCTGCTGTTTGCTTTCCAGAAATGATTTTTAGGAGAATTTCTCTCCCATGGCTCTAACATTCTTATGGTTATCAGATGTGTTCAATTTGCTTTACCAATGAGGATTTGCTGTCTACCCTTTTATTCTCAGAATATAACTGAGAGTGATCATCACAAGGACCAGTTTAGAAGGTATAAATGTCATTTGACATCTTGAGTCTTAGACTTGACCAAATAGATGAACCTTCAGGAAGTGTAATGACATAGAGAGAGTCTAAGTATTCTGAGAGGAGGAGAAGACTGTTAGTCAAGTTTAGATGATAAATTTAAAAATCACAGGAGTATCTATCTGTCTTAGAATGTACAAGGTGGCTGCATTAGAAAGTGGGAAGGTATTAGCTGTCATGTGCATAATGGGACTACAGGAAGGAATACATTTTCAATTATAGCAGTTGTTAAAAACATGGAAAACAAAATAAGAGCAAGAGAAACCAAAAAATGTAGAAGTTTCAGTTGCAGATGATATTGGAAGTTCAAAAGTAAAGGAGCACAGGGCATCATGGGAGTGGCTAGAAGAGGAATGCTGGGGACTTGAAGGATGCTTCAGTATTTCACTGCAGTTTTCAATAATACAGGAATATTAAGCAGATTCAATTCAGTTTCCAATTGGCTAAACTTTCTATCCACAGGGAGATAATTTGTGATTGTAAGTGAAGGTTTCATCAAACTCAACTGTGATCTAGTTATTAAAACCTGAATTCTGTCCTCCTGGTTTCTGCTGTTTTTATTGTAGGAGATTGCTGGGGTAATTTAGAGACAACAAGAGGTCTATGTACAGAAGCCAAAAGACATTCACACTCTGCCAAACTGTCATGTAAAATAAAAATTAATTGATTATCAGATAGATTAGAGTAATTCTAATTAATCTGGTGGAAAAATTTATTCTTGTTTGTTTGAATGGCCATTGTTTTCTGGAGTTATGTCTAGCAGAATGTAGCAGGTTCTGGAGGTACACTGAATATGTTTGATGTGAGGGACCCTCCTTTAGGCTTATCTGAAAGGGTAGCCGAGACTCTAGACTAGAGAAGGTGCAGACTCCCAAACGTTCAGATCTCTGCAGTAAATTGGCTCACTGAAGGGGTCATGGAGAACATGAGGTCAAGTGAGGCAGCAAAGGTACTCATGGAGTACCTTTGGAGATATGGAATGGCATCGTGTTGAACTACATGTTTTAGTAAAATGAAACTTTAAGACTCCTCCAAGTGATTGGAGAGATGGCTGTTCTCCTAGAGGACAGTTCCCAGCACCCACAAGGCGGCTCACACTTGTCTGAAACTCCAGTTCCAGGGCTTCTGACACCCTCACACAGACATACAGGCAAGCCAAACACCAACAAACATAAAATAAAATAAAATAATATATATTAAAAACCTCCTCCAAAATATTATTATCTCCATGTCCATTATGCCTTATTTTGCTTCTAAAGCAAAGCTCATGTCATAGAATTTTTAACAGCCTTTTTTCTTTAGCAATCCTCCAGGGAATGCTATTAAAGTGCATATGTCCTGGTGCATTGCTGAGACTAAAGCTCTTGAGGCATAGCCAAACATTATTACTGTATGTTGGAAGCTTACATGTGTTTACAAGTGTATGTGCCTGTAATTAGATAATGATGTTATTATACTAGGCTCCAGAGATGCTGCTGTCCTGTTCATGGGCTTAGTGTTTATATTTCTAAACAACTGTGAATTTTTCTCCCATTAGTTTTATTTTATAGGAGCCAGCAATAAACTGCCCTCATCACTCCCCTTCCATTTGTCTAGAACCTGAGGTGGGAAAATGGGAAATGATATTTGGATATCAAAAGAGTCACTACAACAGTTGTCTCAAAATAATCCCAATTTCTACTTTTTTATAGTTCTCCAAGGGCTGAAATATATGTTGAGTCCTGATTTTTATAATGAAATAATTCTTATATGAAAATTAGAAATATGAATAAAATGCATGTATCTGAGTAGGTGAACATCAAGAATATACAGAATACATTGTTACAAAGAGCATCACAAATTAGTTAGGGAGCCAATAGCCAATCTCAAAAGTATCCCCTTTTAAAAAATTAAATTATGATTGATAATGTCTGCATGCATGTATGCATGCATGTGTGTGTGAGTGCATGCACGCATGCACGTGTGTGTGTATGTGTGTGTGTATGCTACAGCTCATATGTAGTGGTCAGTAGACAACTTGGGGGCATTAATTTTCTCTCACCAGGTGGGTCCTGGGCATTGAACTTAAGTCATCAGGCTGACACAAGAACTGTCAAAATGTCCATTTAAAAATGGAGCTCCATGTCTCCATTTTTAAAAATAGCTAAATGAATAGCTGCCTTGTGGTATATGTTAATGCAGATTACTTTGGAAGCCAGGGTTTAGTGATGATCTGTGTAACTTTGCATTCATCTTAATATAATTTGAAGCAGTATTCTTTGGAAATTAGAGTTTTCCCTTCATGTTCAAAATAAAATAACCTCATATAACACATTTAATTATAATCAAGTGTGCAAACAGGAATGTTCACTCATAAACCAGGCTAGTTAAAAGCATGCTATAAATTTATTCTTATTTTCAAAGACTTTCTTGTTTAGTTAAGAGAGACAAAGAACAATTATCTGTGTGTAATTGACATGGCCATGGAAATATAATTGTCAAGAGGGAAATTACACTTTCTGTATCACTTCTGCATTGCTTTAGAGAGACATCCACTAAGAAATGTGTGGCTGCCTTTAACCTCTCCAATATGACTGTGATGTTTTCATCTACAACTCAACAGGAGTGTCACCTAGAAGACACACTTCTGGACTTGAATGTAAGGATGTTTCCCATGAGATTAGGTGACAGGGAGAGCTCCATTCTCAAAGTCAGCACCTTCCAATATGAATATATGAAGAGGTCTGGTGACAAAGAAAGTCACATTTGCTTCCTCTTTTCAAGTGAGTATGCCTTCTGCTGCTGTCCTTTATTGCCATCAGGTTTCAGCTTCTTTAGTCTTCTGATATGTACTCAATACCAGGGTCTCTCCTGGGAACTTTCAGATGTTCATCATCAATTTGGGACTTCTGAGATATCCAGCATCAGAGACTGAAGAGCTACTGGGTTCTTGCATCTTCAGTGTGCAGTACTGTTGCTAGACTACCAGTCCCTTCTGTATAAGCCAGTCTAACAAATTCTCTCTCTCTCTCTCTCTCTCTCTCTCTCTCTCTCTCTCTCCTGCTCTCTTCC
>LOJH01008896.1:10573-29052 GCA_001685095.1 Ellobius talpinus
TCTCTCTCTCTCTCTCTCTCTCTCTC
The DNA here is from genome assembly GCA_001685095.1 of Ellobius talpinus. Lineage (NCBI taxonomy): Eukaryota > Metazoa > Chordata > Mammalia > Rodentia > Cricetidae > Ellobius > Ellobius talpinus. Next base: position 10,600 of record LOJH01008896.1, read on the forward strand.
TCTCTCTCTCTCTCTCCTGCTCTCTTCCCTTCCCTGCCATTTTCTATTTTCTTCTGTTACTCTAGAGAACTTTATAATATAGGTCTTTGCCTAATGCAAAGACCTCATAGCTAACTCGCTGGAGAAACATTCCAATTTGATCCCTAAATTCAGTGCAGCTTAGTATAAGTTTTAAATTAGAAGAAGTAGAATCCCAAGGAACAGCAGGAGTCATGGATTCAGACAGAGATCTGCCATTTCACTTAGCTATATCCAGCCACCGAATTTGGTTTCCATGTTCACAAGATAGGATATTACTTAATATGAAGCCAAATTAGAAATATACATGAAAGTAGGCAAAGATAACCCAGGGATCAGATAGAGGCTCCCTCTATCAACCTCCTACTATATCTAATGATTAGTGAGGCCTATATCAAGTCCTGTCTGCTGCATGTCTGGGACTTGTGCAGATTTATCTAGTGCAAACCAAAGTGGATCTTCTTTGACTTTCAGTCACTGCAGCTTCCGATGTTCTAAAAATACAGCATTTCATCTTAAATGTAGGTGTGCAGACCTTTAAATACCAACTAGAGTAGCTAAATAAAAATAAAAGGTGAATGATTTTCCTTCTTAGAAATAAAAAACTCATTTTGCCTGAATTTGGCAATAAGCTCCAAGAATTCTGCTGATACGGTTGTCAAAACATTTCTCAAAGACACAGGAGGGCTCTTACAAATTTGCCAAACTTGTAGCTTTGATCTTCTTCCTTTATTAGAGAAAGCAAAAGAACAAATGCAGTTGTAGTGATTAATGCTTAAAGCAAAAGCAATTCAGCACAGGAAAAGAAGTCTTTTTAGTAAATGATGCCGAAGCAACTTGTTGGCAATAAATGTGCTTTAGAATGAACCTTGATCTAAAGGGCACAGCCTTACCTAAACATCAACTTAGAGTGAGCAAAAAATAGACTAGTTGGTTTATGAAACTACAATTCAGCAGAAAATATAGATGATGGAAAAATACAGCTGAAAATATATAGCCAATGAAAATTAAAATTATTAAATATGGCTTCATCATGATTGTAATTGTATTTTTTATTTTTATTTTGTGAAAATCCTGTTAATGATGAAACTGGGAGAAGATACTTGCACATACTGGTCAAAGGAGAGATACGTATAACAGATAAATAATGTTCAAGTGTCATAAACATAAACATATGTTTTTAAACATAAAGCAAAGAAAACCAGCTTACAAATTAAAATCCCAGAGAACCTAGACAACAATGAGGACCCTAAGAGAGACATGCACAGGTCTAATCTACATGGAAAGCAGCACAAGACAAGATTTCGTGAATAAATTGGCAGCACGGGGATGGTGGGAGAGCATTGAAGGGGAGGGGAGATGTAGGGAGGAGAGTGGAGAAAAATATATAGCTCAATAAAAGCAATTTAAAAAATAACCAAAATTTGGATATAGGAAAGAGAAAGAAGAGACAGCCAAGCACTACAGATGACATACATATAAGCATGTGAAAATCTGCTTGGCATTATTAATCAATAGAAATAATAAAATGGTAGTGAAATATCACTACTAACCTACAGATTAACATGAAAACCATGACAACACCAAATACCGGAGACAACAGAGAAGCTGGATCAGTCATATATTGTTGCTGGAAATACAAAAGATTGCAGTCACTATGGAAAACAATTTGAGTTTCTTTGAAAACCAAAAGAAACCTAGTCTAACCACATCATCCAGAAATCATATTCCTGGTCATTTGTCCTATCAAAATAAAACTTCTTATCAAGCAGAACTTGATAGACAGATGTTCATATCATTTTCACTCAAAGTAGCCAAAACAATCAACCAGTCACATGTCCTTCAGGGGATGAATGGTTAAGCATAATGGTATATTCACACTATGGAACAGTACTCAGAGTAAGAAGGAAGAAGTGTACCTACAACAACTTGTGCTGGGCGGTGGTGGCGCACACCTTTATTCTCAGCATTCAGGAGGCAGAGGCAGAGGCAGACAGATCTCTGTGAGTTTGAGACCAGCCTGGTCTACAAGAACTACTAGAGGGGAGGAGGTGGAAATTTTTAATAATAATAAAGAAAATGGAAAAAAATTACAAGAGTTCCAGGAGAGGCTCCAAAGCTACAGAGAAATACTGTCTTGAAAAACCAAAAAAACCAAAAGACCAAAAACAAATACAAAAACAATGCCCCCCAAATACTCCAACAACTTGCATAAGCAACAATAGAATTATACTGAGTAGGGAGAAAGTGGTATCAAAAGGACATATATATTGCAGAATTCCATAATTGCACCACTGGTGGGAGTTTGCCATGACAGAAGTTGAGAGCACATTTGTAGTGGCCAAGACTTGGAGATAAGGAAGTATATACAACCAACAATGAGTTGCCAAAAGGAGTCATGAGGCCATAATACAGTGAGAGATCGTGATTGTGGTGGTGGCTGCACAAAGCCATGCATTTGACAAAATTTCCTCTGCACAAAGGTGTGTCCACACACACACAGAACTGGGGATGAGTGGTTTGCTGCTGGCAAGCTAAGAGTAATCTCCACAGCTTGTGCTAATACCAACTTCTCAAAAGCTCGAATCTCCCCTGTCAAAAGCCTAGTTTTTTCTTACTTAACTCAAAAGACTCCAAAGAGAGCATTGTATCTCACAAACACCCAGCAGAGCAAGTCTTTCTTCCCTTCCTCCCCATGTTCCTCAGTCTCTTCTCATGGTTACTTCCATGTCTTTTCTTTGAAGCAAACCTTCAGAAGACAAAGGTAAACAACATAGCTCTGCTCCTCCTTCCCTTCACTATTACAAACACCTCCTTTGTCTGGACTGAGTCCTGCCCCCTTTCTTCTACGAATGAAGTTTATGCCCTGGCAATTCTGAAGCATGTATGGGCAGCCCTTATATGATAGTTCTGATTAACTTGTCCATATTGGTTTCATGGTCTAAGTTGATGAGGACAACTGACCATGTCTCTTCCTCAAGAGGGCACCAGATCGCCTTACAGATGTGAGCCGCCATGTGGTTGCTGGGAATTGAACTTAGGACCTTTGGAAGGGCAGGCAGTGCTATTAACTGCTGAACAGGGTTTGCTAAACTCCAGGTCAGCTCTGTGTCTGCAGATCACTTCAGTCTCTTTATGATCAATCACTTCAGTTTATCTTTTCCCTGTCATTGCTGAAGATATTTAAAAAAGAAAAGAAAAAAAAAACCAAACATTTCTAGGAACTAACTGTGCAAACAAAATGTCTGTCATATAGCAGCGTGGGTGAGGGAGAGACACCCTCTCCCCCACCACCTGCAGGAGGCAGGAGAACTGGCCTCAGGAGCATTAGTGGGAGAGAGTGGGGGAGCTGGCCCTGACCCTCACAAGCTGCAGCACTAGAGCTGGCCATGTGCCCAGCCTGGACAGCATAGTAGGACTGACCCTGTTGGCAGGGTGCAAGTGAGCCAGCTCTGAAGGTGTGAGAGTTGGGGAGCTGGCCATGTCCCCCATTGCTGCCATGTGGTATCATGGATGAGGGAAAGATGCCCTACCCCCAACTGCCTCCAACTGGGGCAGGTGAGAGAGCTGAACACTGGGGTATGAGAGGAGAGATAGCTTTGGCCCTCACCAGCTGTAGAACTCTAGAGAGTGGGTCCTGAACCTCTCCTGTGCCAAACAGTGGAACTGGCCCTGGTGGTGTGTGTGGGAGTAGGGGGGTAGGAAAACTGGCCTTAGTTCTTGCTGCATGCTAGATTGGGCAGGCTAGCTGGGGCAGTGCTGGAGAACTCACCTACCGCTTCCATGCTTACTTCAGCTGTCTCTTCTATAGTTAGAATTACTTTTCTTCAGTTGAAAGATGTTGGTAAGTAACTAAAGCGCAAGGATTTGGGTTTTATTTCCATTCAGTGTTTGTAAAGTTCTTATAGGAACCAAGAAGCATTAATTATATACATTCAGTTATCATTAAATACAGCACAGCTACTAAAAGGAAGATGTCAACATGAATATTCGCAGTTTAGTGCTCCTAAAGTGGGTGTGGCTCTGAGACATCCGGAAATCTCTTAATGAGTCAGAGAATGTGCTGTATTAAGGAAATGTCAAATATCTTGCTGAGAAGCAAATAGGTAAACCTTAAAAGAGCTCTAGGTAACAATGAAGCTCATATCGAATGCCCTTCATCCAAGAGTCCTGGAGGCCTTTACAAATGGCACAGCATTAACTTGAAGACCACTCTGGAGGAGCATCAAATTAATTTCCATTACAGAAATGGAACCCCTGAGAAAGAAGCATGTCTACCCACAATCACAGTTTAACCCACCTCTCAGCATACTTAAGACCAGTTCCTAACAGCCATCTGTTCTAAGAGCTGATTTCTGTTCTGGAGATAAAAGAAGGCATGGAGAGCCCGACAAAGACTGAACATATTCACTCAGCATATTTTGAGCCTACACAGATATGACTACAATACTATAGGATAATTATTCTCAAAGAGAAATTTTAGAAATTAAATAGTTAAATAATAAATTCTATGACATCATCTGGTTGAGATACAATGTAAATAAATAGAAATATATTATATATAATAAATATAAAATAATATAGTTTTATTAATAAATAATATAAATAAATAATTTATAAAATATGTTATATATGCTATGCTTTTCCTATACATTTGTAGTTAAGATAAGGGTTAATTTATAAATCAGGCAGCTGATTAATAAAACACTTATTCTCTAGTATTATAGTCTCTTTCTTTCTCAAAATCTCACACACACATGTTTCAAGGAGCTGCTTGAACCTCTGAGAGACATGTACACCACCCCATTCTCAGGCACACAGTCAGTCCATGTTGCCATTAAGCAAGCTGCAGCAGTCTGCTCACAAATCCCATCCAAATGCTCTGTAGCAGGCCCTCATGCCTGAAAGAGTCAAAGTTCATGCTAACAGCACTGCCCACGGCCTGAAAGATGCCATTTTGAAACTGTGTGGCTGCTACTGCTGAATCAGTAAGACCTCTCTTAAAGGAGCTGTGGGGGCACAGCCAGCAATCAGCAAGAGGCTGTGTTAAAATCTGTATTTTTGTGTCTAGAATTCCTTTCCAAGCCCTCTACACACACACACATACACACACACACACANAGAGAGAGAGAGAGAGAGAGAGAGAGAGTACACATGGAAAAGATGAATGCCAGGGGTGCAATATACTGGTTAGCATCAAGTTTCATCCATTCATGTAGAATGGAACACAAATTTAAAACTTACAATTTGTTTATTTCTTGTAGTTTCCATTTGACTACAGGCAACTGAAATTACAGAAAGTACAGCCAAGGATAATGGAAGAACTATTGTATGAGAGAGGAAATGTCAAATTAGGGGTTCATAGAAAGAAAAAGGAGGTTTAAGCTGAGTTTTTAGAACCTGTAGGAGTCATCTTTAAGTAGAAGGTGAGAAAAGATTCAAGAGAGAGAGAAAAAAACAGCATCTTCAAAGCATAAAGAATTATAACCACCAGTAACTAGAGTAAATCATCGTGTGGTTAGGCTTCAGGGGTGGTGATATTGGGAAACAGAGAATAAATTTCAATGTGGTACATTTGCTATTCCATAAGGCTTAAAGGGACTCCCATTGCCAGTAAAGGAGGCAGTTCAGTGGTCACTGCACACAGTCACAGGGGCCCCATGGCTCATCAGCTTTATGATACCAATATAGAGTAGTAAATGTAATTTACAAGAATGTCAACATGGGATACCACCTCATAAACTCAATTTACAGATCATGCTTATACGTCATTGGATGCCAATTATTCTACAAGGAAAAAAAAAAGAAAGGAAAAGAAAAGAAAATGCATAAAGAACTGGTCCTCCTGTGTTTGAATTAAGTGGAGAGAGATCAGTTGGGCTCAGTAGACAAGGGGAAGACAAGAGATTTACAGAGAGAAGATAGAACTTGGTGATTTGATGTAAAATGAGCTAAAGAGAAAAATAACTGAATTTTGATTCTACATCACTAGATCATGATTTTAACTGACTTATTTAAAAACAGAAAAGAAAAGAAAAATGAATACTTTATATGATGAAGATAACAACTCCCATCTGGAGCATGTATGGTTGGAGGCTAAGATGGGTCTTTAGTTGAAGGAGCTATAAGTCACCAAGGGGATTTGCTCTGCAGGGCATCTCTTTCACAGGACACTGCACTCAACGTCAAGGCTGCACTTTATGTATCAAATGGCCACCTCAGAGGAATAGTTCTTGTCCATTACTTAAGCAGAGTGTGTTTATTCCAGATTTGTCTAAGCTGAGTGAAGTTCTCTAGATTTTACTCACATACTGCTGTCCTTCTTGTCTTTCCGCAAAATTTGTTCAGATATCTCTATCAGCTTCTTTATCAAAGAAGATCATATCCAATAGAGGGCAAATATCTAAAATATACAAAGAACTCCAAAAACTAGATACAAAACAAACAAACAAATAACCTAATAAATATGGGGGCATATCTAAACAGACAATTTTCAAAAGAAGAAACTGAAATGACTGAAAAACCCTTAATAATGTAAAATATCTTTATTCATCAGGCAGATGCAAATTAAAATTACTTTGATATTTCATCTTATACCCATCAGAATGGCTGAGATCAATAAAGCAAATGACAGCTCATGCTGGGGAGGATATAAAATAACGGGAACACTCATCCATTGCTGTAGGAGTGCAAACTTATTTAGCCACAATGGAAATCAGTGTGTTAGTTTAAGTAAGATGGAAATCAACCTACCTCAAGATTCAGCTAGATCGCTCTTGGGTATATACTCAAAGGATGCTTCATCCTGCTGTAGAGATTCTTGCTCCACTGTGTTCATTGCTGCTCTATTTATAATAGCCAAAAACGGAATCAACCTATATGCCCCTCCGCCGAAGAATGGGTAAAGAAAGTGCAGTGCGTTGATGCTATGGGATATTACTCAGATGTAAAAAAATGAAATCATAAAATTTTAGGTAAATGGATGGAACTAAAAAAATAATCCTGGGTAAGGTATCCCAAATCCACAAAGATAAATATGGTATGAATACATTTTTATGTGGATAAAAGCTTTTAAGTTAATGATAACCAAGCTACAATCCATAGAATCACAGAAGGTAGGTATAGAGTAAAGACTAGGGGAGACAGATATATCTCATTTGGAACAGAAAATAGAACAAATAGTTATAGATGGATGGGGTAACTGGAATGAGAGGATCAAGTGGGGAGAAAGAGGGAAGATGGGAATGAGAGATAAAATACAAGGAGAGACAGCTAAAACTCAGGGCCATTTGAGGAACAGTATGGAAACTTTAACAGAAGCTCCATATATATATATATATATATATATCTGTGTGTGTACACAAACACACATATATACATATACACATATATGTATTCACACATATATGCGTATATCTTTATATATGCTACCTTATATATACTAATATATATATATATATGACATAGATATAGTAGCTACCTAACTGAAATCAACAAATAATGCTGGAGACAGAGCACCAACTGGACATTTTTGTTATCAGATGAAGCTTCCAGTTCTGGAATTAATTATATCTTGTTGCCCATGGGGGCCCCATAGGAATCCTCAAATAACCCAGATTATAGGCTATAGGTTGCTCTCTACAAACTGATGACAAGGTCCTATTGCTAAAGGCAACACCTATATAATTCCCTAAACATGGAGAAGTTGAGCTGGTGCCTACATAGAGCCTTCACTCCTTTATTCCAGCATCCTTTGTACAAGAAGGTACTCTGCATACTAGCAAAATGGAAATATAAAGGAAACCCAACCACAAATCATTGGCTCAGCAATGGTGCCCTGTAGATAGAGTTTTCCATCTACACTAACAATTAGCTCTCTTCTGCCAGCTGCTCCCCAAATAACCACAGAGACTTATTCTTAATTATAAATGCTCAGCTGATCACTTAGGCTTGTCTCCAGTCAGCTTATAGAACTTAACCATTTCTAGTAACCTATGTGCTGCCCCAAGGCTTGTTTACCTCATCTATGGACTTCCCATGTTTCTTCTTCTAGCATCTCGCTTGAGATCCTTTGACTCCACCCCCTTTTTCACAGTGTTCTCTTTGACTCCAAATCCTGCCTCGCCATTGGCCAGTCAGTTTTTTATTAGCAATGAGAACAACACATCTTCACAGTGTACAAGACTATTCCACAGCAGTTCTCTGACTGCAAGATATACTAGTGCAATCATAGGTGATACAAAGTTTGTGGGGATAACCAACCAATATCTGGTTTGACATAGGGCCCACTCCAAAAGATGGAACCCATTCTCAACAGATCTGGGACTAGATAGCCTAGGGACTAAGGGAAAATTCTACTGTTCTAAAGCAAAACAAAACAAAGAAAACACTAAATCAAACAAAAAAGCAAACATCCCAAAACATAACAGTAAAATGACTTTTAACGGCATTAGGCTTTACTCTTAGATCAGTGAATGCTTTGCTCAGCCATCATCAGAGAAGTTTCCTCCTGCAGCAGATGGGAACAAATACAAAGACCTACAACAAGATATGCAGAGTGAGAAACCTTGGAACACTCAGTCCTAAAATGGAACGTCTCCATAATCTTCCATCATGGCACAGGGAACCATGAGGAAAAGGAAGCAGAAAGAGTGTGAGAGCCAGAGGGGATGGAGGATGCTAAGAAAACAGGAACAAAATGGATGTGAACTCACAGAGCATGAGACAGCATGCACAGGGACTGCACAGGACTGCACAGGACTGCACAGGACTGCACAGGACTGCACAAGGTCCTTTTCATATTTATTATGGCTTCTAGGTTAGTGTTTGTATGATATTCCTGTGTTTGAGAATGAGTAGGTCTCTGTTTCTTGTTCCTTTTCTTGGGTTCTTTACCTTTTGTTTGTTTTGTCCATTTCCAATGTGTTAAATTTTATCTTAATACATTTTATTATAACATATTTTATTTTTTTCAAAAAGAAAGAAAATAATCAAAATATATCAAATAGAAAAAGGTTTTGAAGCAATGGGGTGTATATTTTATAAATATATATATACATATTTTTAAAATACATATTTATAAACAAAAATAAAGGAGTTTCTTTTTTCATTGACTGTTGGGTTCTTTGGGAAACAGAATCTGAGAGAGAGTTAAGATTGCAAAAGTATCAGTGGGAGAAATATCACTTGTAGGAAAGAGCAAGACACGGTGCTGGGATAGGGAGCAGACTGACCCCAGTGGACTCATGCAGACTTCATACAGTCCCAGCGGAACTGCAGAGCAGAGTGCAGCTGGTGGAACCCTGAAGCAGTAGAGATGGCTCTGTCCTTGCCTTGTCACTCTGTGTATCCCTTGTCTGAAGACCTCTAGAGAAGAACATGACCTTGGTTTCAGAGTTAAGAGAGAATCTGAAGGCGCTAACAGATGGAGGCTTCCGGTGACCACACTCATGAATGTTTTTTTCTGGAAGCAAGATTGGTGTGCCTTCTCACATGTGTGTAAACCAGAGAAGCCCCATCATATGACTGTTTTTAAATGGGACTCCATGGGTGAAACATATATGGTAGCAGAAGTACTGTGTGTCCTGTGCAAGGAGTGTGTGCTTGTGGTTTGGATACCGTTATTTAGGTAACATCGCTCAATACATGGCTGTGAAGAAATTCACAGTATATAGTTCACCATAAGATGAATTTAAAATTTAAAAATAAAACCTGGTGTATTTGTGGGTGGTGGTGGTGCACACCTTTAATTCCAGCACTTATGGAGGCAGAGGAAGGTGGATCTCTGAGAGTTTAAGACCAACCTGGTATACAGAGTGAATTCTAGGAGAGCTAGGGCTACACCGAGAAGTTCTGTCTCAAAAAACTGCCCCCTCAAAAAAGCCCAACCTGCTGTTTTACTTCATATTTTATTTATATTTTTGTATTTTACTTCTGAAGCATATAAACCACTTTAACCAAAGAGCAGATCTCAAATGAGCTAGTGTTTGTGGGTTATTATCAAGGATCATATTATTAAATGGTCTATATTGAACTCTTAGATCAAATAGTCTGCATTTGATCCACTCAAAAGTAAGAGAAAATCAACAATTACCTACTTAAAATACAAGAAAAATATTTTTATTACCTACTCTTCAAATATCAAAATTATAAATCTGATCATTGTGGAGTTTCATTGACCTGTGTTCCTAATGGGCAATTTACAGGCATATCTGAAATCACCTTCTGGCAAATTCCCAGGGCCATGTACATGCTTTATAAAAGGTTATAAAAGCTTTAAGACAAAATAAAAACCTAGAGCCTCTTGACTTTTGTACCTTCTGACTTGTACTTCATACCAAGGAATAATCACCTACAATTCTCCTCAGCTGAAGAGGCCAATGTATGATGACCATTGGAAGCCCCTTGCTTTAGTTGTAACATTTTGAGTGTTGTAATTACAGTGATCTGGGAAAACAGATCCTCTTCTCTCTTTGTGAAAAAAGACTGATAATGAGGCTGGTATGGACAAGTGGCAAGGAAAGCCACTTTCAAGGACAAAACAGTAGTGGCCAAAATGTACCTTGAATCAGAACTGGAGAGGAAAGGCCTGGAGATTCCTCAGAAATCACTGGACTAAGGATTAAGTATGTACAGAAAGAAAAGTTATCGCAGAGAAAAAGAAAAGAATAATAAAACAACCAAAAATATACAGTAGAGGTTTTATGGCTACATGACCAGTTTTCTGATTTGTGGTTCCCAGTATAAAATGGGACAGAATTACTAATGATTCAAATGAATGACAGAAAAGCTAATGTTATAGCAAATTTGGGCCATTTCTGGGCTTACTGCATGTGTCTTGTGCAGGTGACCCTTCATTGTAGTTGGCCTTCACTATTGATCTAAACATCAACTACAAGAGATAGGAGGCAATTTTTGCTCAGGTCACTGGCCATCATTCCATCTCTGTATTTGAGAAGTTTTCTATTATTACATTTTTTTTGTTCCATTATAGTGAGGGAGAAAGATGGTTACCACAGGTGGCAATGCTTACAGGCCTCGCATTTGGTCTCCTGCCCCCATAGGGAGAAGCTGAAAGGAAAGGAATGCACTTCCAGATAGCTACTATTCTCCTTGAGGTCTATGTTGGTCCATATCATACATTGCACTGCCACAGTATGGGCTCCAAATCAGTTTGTATTAGAATGACAGAGAAAGTATAACCATTTCCTATCAGAATGTTTCATGGGGTCACCATTTTCTTTGCTAGCACTGGGGACAAACTTTCTATAATCAGACCCCCCACTGTTTCTGTGATTGGGGTAGAAATGCTGTAGCTACATCGATGGTGACTTCTTAGTCTCAGCTCATACAGGTGGAGTAGATTGGGGCCATCAGATTCCTTGCTCAAACAACTGTAAATGTACCACACCGAATCCAATGAATCAGAATATTGTAGAGAAAAGCACAGAGGTGTGGCCAGGCATATGATAGCAAAATTGAAAAATCTGAAGTGCTCTGATAAGCCTCCTAGCTAGGACCTATGTCTTCTCTCTGGGTTCTTTCCTTCCCAGATCAAAGAGTACAGATAGGGTGGATGCAGCAGACAAGTACTTAAAAAGAACCAGGTCTTAAATACAGGCATTCTGCACTCCTTAGTGCATGAGGAGCACACAGCTACAAGGTTGTTAATATTTTTATCTGGGTATCAATGTGTTTTTTGTCATCATAATTTAACAAATGTTATACTGTGAATGAAGATTTTTGAAATGAGTTTTATGTTAAATTGACTATACCATCTGACTAATTTTGCTAATAAATGTGTCTGTCCGTCATTAAGAGATTGATCTCTAGTTCTGATAAAAGACTATAATAGTCTTAAAATCAATAGTATGAATTAATAATATAAGTAGTTTAAATTTAAAATTACAGGATTGGGGTGGCTAGAGAGATTGGTCAGTGGTTGAAAATATTGACTGCCCTTCCAGAGGGCATGAGTTTTATTCCCAGCGCCCACATGGTAGCTCATAACCTTCTATAACTACATGTCCATGGGATCTGACACACTCCTCTGGTGGTGTACAGACATGAATGCAAAAACTCACCTATATAAAACATTAAATAAGTTCAGAAAACATTAAAACGTAAAAATATGATGTGGATTAAAGGAAATTAAGAAACTATTGGATGATAAATTTTCCACATGATTCTTTCATTGTATACATTTCTCAGATATGTAATTTAATAATATATCTGAAACACAGACCACTTAATAAATTACTAAAATACTGAAATATGTTTTAACTGACAAGGTGTTTTATATGAGCATTTAAAGCTGAATTCTTATACTTAAAGTCACATGATGAATTAATGTTATAGGAAGACCTGATGACCCACCAATCTTATCATTAACTACGGGCAGCATATTGATGGATTCCTCCAGCCAGAAACATGCAACCAGAGTCCATTTCCCCTGCAAACAGATAATGTTTTTTCTTTACACTTGGGTCATTTTACATGAAGGCAATAAAAGAAAAATATTCAGCTGCAATGGTCCAACATCCAAAACGTCCAAGCTTAAATGAAAGGAGGCTGACATATTGAAGGACCTCAGCAGCAAAATGCATCTCTAAGGAATAATTCGTGGAACTGAGGAGAATTGCATGGACTCTGAGAGGGTCCTACCTAGCAGTGCAAAGACATTTAAAAGCTCAATGACAAGCCACATGTGAATTCCCACAGGAACTAGCTCCATGTATCTGTCCACTTATCTCCAGATTTCACAGCAGATGAATAGGCCCCCCCAGTTGTCTTCCTTTCTCCAAAATGAGTTCTCTATAGGGAGCCACTAAGTCAGAGCTCTAGTACAAGTGGAGTCTTTTGGATCACGTGTAAATGATAGCTATGAGCAAACCTACGAAATGATGTTGAGATGTCAGGGCCAATCCTGTTTAAAGTAATTTCTCATAAGCAAAAGCCTTTGCTGTTGGTCTCACCTGATTCCCCCTCTAGCAGTTCATGCTGAGGCTGGCTTCATCCAGCTTAGTGAGAGCAATTATATCTCCTAATGACACACCAGTGCATTCCCAGGTTTCCATCATGCGACCCCCCTGCTTTCATTTCTTCCTCCTGGTGTTTCTTCAATTTACCACTAATGCTCTGACTCTCTTTGCTCATCTTTCTGGCAATCATTGTGTGGCTTTTCCACTTCCTGCCTTCTGAGAGTACCAGTGGCAAATGACAAGAACAATTCCTGGGGATGAATATGAAGGGGTTAGGTGTAAAGTATGGCTGAGCAAAGCTAGGTAATTGCAAGGCATTTGTTCAATACCCTGGTACAATAATACCCACCTGTGTGTGTGTGTGTACACATGTATGTGTACGGGTACACATATGACAATGTATATTTACGGAGGTCAGAATATACCTCTACTATGTGTTCTGAGAATCAAACTCAGGGAGGTAGGCCTAGGGACTTTTACCTGCTGAGCCTCAACTCTGGCCCCATCTTCCTTTGCTTTTGAATATCTAAACTCTGTCTCTAGGTTGGAAGTCTTTTTCTCATTCCACCGCTTGCTTGGTTTGTTGTTGCTGCTAAGTTTTTGCCCCGTGGCCTTTATAATTTTCTTAGTTATTTCTCTTTTTAATTACATTGGCTAAGAGACTGTGCCACAGTGGCTTAGACTGACTTTCATAGGGATTTAAATATTAAAAGAGACTTTGAAGCTTAGAGGAGGTTGGGGGAAGAGTCGAAAGAAAGAGCACCCACACTTATTTCTTTATTTACAGTAGAAATCTAGCAATAGATCTAATTTTAAAACAAATCCAGCAGTAATAGATGTGTAATGAATAATAATAAATAATAACTGTATAATGATAAATCAGTTAGTAGCAGAGGTGTAAATATACCAGGCAAAGAACATGAATGTCAAAGGTCTTTCTCTACTCTCACCTAGACTGGCCCCCAGAGATGATTACTAAATTTTTAGCAAGTGTGCAAACAATATTATTGACATGTAAAATCATTATTGGGCATTAAAATGATTTATGGTTTCTAGTCTGGTATGTGAAGAATCTAGAAGTCTTTACTCTATGCTAATAGCAAATAAAAGGCTGAACAAACAAAGACCCCAACCATTCTTCTTCAGTCCATGGGAGAAGGGAGGGAAAGACAAAAGAGAGAAAGACAGGACTGTACTGAGACTACTGACTTCCTAAGGCAGGGATCCACTTACAACATCTTTAGGAATTAGAGCAAGGGCAGGAGACTACCAAATTGCAATTGATGGTTTGCAAGAATCTCCCTGTGGCCAAGATGGGGAGATACAGAACAGTGTTGGGAGAGGTTTACCCACCAGAAAATTTGCCAGAGCCTTACAGTGAATATGAAAATCAAAAATCTCTCACTCCTTTGCAAGCAGAAAAGAAATTACCATGTTTTAAAGATATCAGAGTATGTTGATCATGAGGAGGCATGCTTACTAGAGAAACTATTTCATCAGAACCAATTCTTCTGAGGTTGGATCAGGTTCCGGCCTATCTGTGAGAAAGGATTCGGTACGTCAGTCCCCAGCAAGTCTAGCTAATGGAAACACTGGAGGAGTTCAGGGGTATAGGAGTTTAATGAGAGACTAAGAGCCCATCATACTGTCCTAGCACCCTGCGATTGCTATTATGTCCTCAGAGTATTTGCTGATGTTCCTTTAACCAGAAGTTCAGATCCCTGCTTCATCCTTACTACTGTTTTATTTCCAGTGTTGTAAACTGGCTTCCTTACTGATCCACCAGGCACTAATATGGCAAGAATCAGCTCAGTTGCAATCTTTTCAATGATGTCTTCTCAGAGAAAAACACACTGATTTGCTATTTTTCACAGCTAAATATGTTTATTTTTCTTAACATTCACAACAGCTTTACTGATAACTCCAAGGCAAGAAGAGCTGAATGTGCACCAGTAACTATATGAAGAAACAATAGTGCGTTCATAGAAAAGAATGCCACTCAGCCACACGAAGGCTGGTGTTGATAGTGCAATAATAATATGGATAAGTCCCACATATCTGTTAAATGAAAGCCACCAAAGGAGGGACTGCTCTCTGATGCCATGTTTATGACACTCCCTGACATAGAATCACAGCAAAGTCCATTTATAGGCAGGGACAGGTTATAGATATGAGGAAGCCACTGTATAGGGTCCCTGTCACAGAGACTACAGGCCAGACGAAGCCATGCCGTACATGCCAGGCAAAGCAGTCAGCATGTTTGAAGCACTGTCTGGAAGCAGTGAGGAAGAAGGGCAGGGAGAGGGACTGGAAGAAGGATCTGGGAGAAGTTCTTTGACTCCCATGCTTTGGTTTCTTAATGCCTGGCAATTTAGACGAGAAAATATTGATAAAATTTGTACCAATCACTATGTTCATCTGAGAACTTTCATTTTAATGTAAAAATGTGGCTGAAATAAAGATGGGGGCAGATAAATTGCTCATGCCCAGTGTTTCTCATTTCATCTTTCCAGCAATTTTAACAATCCTTTATGTTTTTTAAAAAATTAATTAATCAACTAATTAACTTTTTTCCCAGCCCAATTGACCACAGTTTCCTTTCCCTCCCTCCTCTCCTCCCAGTTCCTTCCCCCAGTATTACCCCCCTCCATCCACTACCTCTCCCTTCCCTTCAGAAAAGTGCAGGCCTTCCACCCTGAACATGTCTGATCTTGTCTTTTCAATCTTTTTGTGACTCCTCCCACATTTAAACCCTGATCCCTCTTTGAAAGCATACCATCTTCACTAATTTCATCCATTTTTTAATGCCTCTCCTTTTCTTTTACAGTACCTGGGATCAAGCCCAAGGCCTCCTACATACATACTAGGTAAGCACTCTGTCTGTGAACTATACCCCTTAACTTCAACTACTTTTAACCAAGTAGTACACTTGGTTAAATCATCCTTCACCTCTACCTCTCCAGATGATCACACCTTTGGAAAAGATACTGTGTTTTCAAATTTTTACTAATCATCTTTATATGGTAAGAGCTTGGTATAGTTTATGGTGGTAAATGTTTGGGTCGCTGTCTGTATAACAACACAATAACACTTGAAGATTAACATAGGTCGCTCCAGGGGGTTGGAAAGGAACAGGATGAATACACAAAAGAGAAAAAAGTGGGTAAGTAGAACAATAACAAGATGCTCCCCTTAAATTGTATCACAGATGTACCAAAGCCATTGTGGATATTTTGCTTTCAAAGAATAAAAAGTCAGTATCCATAACATTTATCAAGTATCATAGTTTTCATAAGTCCCATCTTCCCCTAAAAGACTGAGTAAGAGCTAGAATTTTGGAATTATGCAGTTTATGGAACAATATCTATTTAAAGAAGAGGAATAATTGCTTTGTACATTTCCAGAATTGTATATTTCTGTTGGACCTCTGAAGGAATTTTATTCAGAAAAATCATTAAAACCTCTAAATACTGAGATATTTATTATTTGCAGTTCAAAAGTGAGCACTACTTGGTTGCAATGATTGGTGCAGGTGTTTATTGGTAACTACTAGTCCAACTCCCATGGTCGGACCAAAGCCACTGCGGGGCAGAGGGTCATTCACATGGTTCTCATGAGGTTACTGTCCTCTTTCACTTCTCACTAACCCTCTCTTTAAAGGAAAATCTCAGGTTAGCAGAGAGGACAGCGACGAGGCACACAGGGTCAGAGCAGCAGCGGACAGACAGTGACCAGATGTGGCTGAGGACTGAGAGACTGCGCTGTGACTGAGCTCTATCTTGGGAGAAAGAGGAATCCATCTAGAGCTAATGTGTCAGTGTGGAAGAGAGAAACACTGTGCAAAGTGAGCCTCAGATCTGCCATTAAAAGAAGTCTCAGGCATTTGTAGAGTTTTAGGGATTTTGATTTGATGTTATCATTGTTTTTATTTTGAACTTCTAAAGCTTTGTGCTTTGAAATGAAAACCCTCTTTTGGGCTATAGAGAGTTTATTCTTTAATTACTGGTGTCTCTTCCCCAATTCCCTTTTTATCTACCTCCAGTAATATCTGATGGTTAGAATGGTCTTGATAGGAGTTTTTGTAGGTCAATTGATGAGAAGAGATCAAAAGAAAAACAAAAAATTAAAAGGGAAAATGAGAGATAGAAAAGAAATTAGTTTGTTAGGGTGCTGTATAACTCATTTCCCCCATGACAAGCACATCTTTCTTTTAGTAGGACTTGGCTTGTCAGCATGCATGGCAAGCAAAGCATTTATAACTATTAAGATCTCAACATTATAATGCTGCCCCTGCAGCATGAGGTATAGCGTGAATAGATGAGAAACAGTGCCAGTGGAGAATGGAAATTCGTCCTGCATTATAACATTTGCATAGAAAGACCCTTTCGTCTAAATATAGAATTTGTCACAGAGAGATGACTGCTCATTTTTGGACCACCCAAATGTCAACTCTGATGCTCATACTCCATTCAGTCTACTGTTTTTGCACTCTGTTAATATTTCTTACGTCCTCCCTTCTCTCATCTTTCAGAATTAGTAACGTTACATTCATTTTTTTGGTGTATAACTTCCTTCCTTGTATGAAGTTGGAGGAATTCTCATACAAAGAATAAATCATTCTTTCTTCCAGGAGCATGATGAGACCTGGTCTTCATGATTGCCAAGCTCACAGGAGCCCCTGCTGCCACCTGCTAGCCTGCCACACACATGAAACCCACTTGTTCTTCCTCTATGTCTAATGCATAGCTTTGCCAAGCTCTGTATTTTCCAATTCTCAGTGTCTTCCTTCTCTAAGAAAGGGATCAGAAGAAATATTCCAAGTCTTTCTTCAAACTATCCATTAACCGACCTACAGATGGAACCCAAGAACCCTCCTCTCACTTTGAATAGCTCCCCTTGTTTTCCTGGATGGCAATGCAATCTCTTGTTCATTATAGCCCATAATTTTCTCAAAGTCAAAGTTGGTTTTCTAAAGATTCCTCATCTTCATTCATTCTCATTTATTTTTCCTTCTACTGATGCATTTCTGCAAAAGCATATCTAATATTGAAAAATATGAAATGTGTTTTGCCTTATCCTTCTCTAGTTACTGTCCCATCCCATGCTGTTGTTTGGCAAAACTTTATGACTTCAGCCTTTTCCTTCTGTACACTACAAGCCCACAGTATTAACTATCTCATTGCCAAACTTCAACGGAGTTGTCAATTTTCCTTCCAGGAAAAACTAAATTGTGATAGCTTCCCTTCTATTTAACTTAGGTGCCTTCCCCTTTGTAGTCCTTTCTGGTTTGATTGTTTTAATCAAACTATAGCTCTCGGGTACACCAGGACTCAGTCCTCAACTATCTCCCTGTATCTATGATGTAGGAGGGTCTTCTGTCTATATGTTACTTTCATTGGTCAAAAAAAGAAACTGCCTTGGCCTTTTGATAGGCCAGCCCTTAGGTGGGTGGAGT
>LOJH01008897.1:0-18898 GCA_001685095.1 Ellobius talpinus
TATTAACCAATGAAAGTAACACATAGACAGATGACCCTCCTCCATCAGTGCTGCACAGAACTTTGGTTGGAGGTGTATTAGCCCCAGTTGCTAAGCATTTCTTGTGACCCTAGTTCTCTGCTATTATATATAACTCTGTGTACTTGTGTGTGTTTATTTTTACACATGACTCTGAGATAAATTTAAGTTTTTAAACAAAGGCTGTCTAGATCAAAATATGTAATTCTTTCAAGTTATTATAATGTATATGTAGGAAGAAAAGTTTTTTTCTAAGTTATGAATATCAAAATTTGAATATAAGGCACTTCTATTAAGATTTGGCTCAATTTACCAAAATGTATCCAATATAAGTGCTTTTGAAGGTCTTAGCTAGTAAGGACAGTATACCTGTCCCTGGTTTTGAATCCTGTTGGTTCCTGAAATGTGGTCCCGGGCATCACCAAGACTAGTTAATAATATAGTCTCCTGGGCTGTTACTGTGTCAGTCTCTTGGGGGAGGGGGTGAAATAGCCATCTAACTGGTCTGATGCTCTCAGCAGCCTGAGAAACACACTGGCACATCCCATTGGCCTCTCGCAGTGTGCTCATTGTATCTTGTTGGGATGCCAACATATCTATCCACCTGGGAGCTGCCTGACAGCATAAGCATCAGGGCCATCTGACACTCCCATATGTACCCTGGGATGGCTTTGTATCACAAGTAGTCCACACATGCTCCAGAATTAAGCAGCTTTTAGTTGAGTGTAGCCAAGTGCATGTTTGTAAGTTTCCACACGAAGCAGTGTAACACTGTGGTGGTCATCTCAACAGTCATTAGACTGAATGGAGTGAAGCTGTGGGATAAGCACACTGCCAGGTGTGTCTGGCGTGGCATTTCCAGAAAGGACTGTAAGTGAGAGAACGAAGGCATCCAGGGTGAGCAGCACCTTCCATCAGGCTGGGAACCTGGGAGGAATGAATGGAAATGGCTATCAGCCAGCACAGACACACTCCACTCTTCCTGCTACCGCTCTCCCAAGTGCAGACTCCAGCTTCTCCAGCCTTCTATGCAGGTTCCCACCAACAGCTCCCCAGGGTGCTTGCAAGGTGCTAGGTCACCACCCCACATCCCCTATTCCGAGACTTCTGGTTTCTTCAACTGTGAAACTACTGCGTTCTTGGTAGACAGCCACTGTTCAGTTCAACTATCCATCCTCTAATCATGTAAATCAATCCGATAAGCCCATGCATATATGTATGCATGCATGCATATATGTATGTATGAATTGTGTGGATGTATGGATGTCTGCACATATGTATGGATGTGTATAACAAATATGTATGTATGTGTGTGAATGTAAGGATGTGTGTACATATGTATGTGTGTATATATATGTTATATATGTGTGAATGTAAGGATATGTGTATATATGTATGTGCATGTATATATACATATGTGTGTATATGTGTGTTTTCTATTTGTTTCATGCTTCTAGAAGACCCTAATGCATAGTGCTTCTAAATAACTAGATACATTTGTTTTACTGGCTGAACCACACACAAGTGATCTCAAGAAAAAGCAATTGGTATGGTGACTCATTACTACTAGAAAGAAGAGCTTATTATTCTCCCTTGAGAGCCTGTGGCCTCCACAGCTCAAATGGCCAGGTTAACCTGTTGACTCACAAGGATAGCTGTAAGTCAGTAATTGCCACAGTTGGATGACCCAGATACTGGATCACCTCTGGGCTGAGAAGGATGCCAGGCAATCTGCATTCCTACCTGCTCTCCTAAGCTGGATGCTGTGGTAATACAGTCTCAGCCGAGCACTGAGCAGGGCAGGCCCCAGGCACAGGGCTTCGGTTCTGTTGGCAGGCACTCCATGCTGGGCATGCCCCTGCCCCTGCTGGGGTCCCCTAGGTGAGTGAGAACACAGCATGGCCACCCACTTCACTGTGTGTCCATCTGCTATTACTGTATGAAGCGCCTGCTCCCTCTACAGTCGGCAGCATGGAAGGCAAACTACTGACTACCTAGCACCACAGTCCTCGGTTTCTGCAGAAGCCAGAAGAGGACAGGCTGTCATAAACACTGCAAGGCAGGCGTCTCTGAGTCCTCCTACCTACATTCTAGAATTTTTAAGTTCTTTGTTGACTACAACAAAAGTCTTTGCTATAGCAAATGTTTCACAGTTTTGGCTTCATGTTATTCCCTAACTGTGGTCTAGGGAAGGAAGACATTTATTTCTTCAGGAATAAATGAAGCTGATTTAGCAAGATGGCTCAAAGGATGAAGGCACTTACTGCCACATAAGCCCGGAGACCTGAGTTCGATCCTCAGAACCTAGGTAAAGGTGAAGGGAAAAGAACTGTTCACAGAATTAACCCTTGGGCCTCCACATGAGCTCTGTGGCAGGTGCCCACCCACACGACAGCAACAGATACATTTTAAAGACTAAACATTATCTACCTAAATGTCCCATCATAATCACAGGTTTGGTGATCCTGGCAAGAGAACAAAAAGGACTGTGTTCTTATCCCGGCAAAGGCTGTCTGTCTCCTGTCCCTGAGCTGTCTAGATAGGGGCCATGCTTCCTCCACTGCTCTGTGGCATCACAGTGAATTGTGATGAAGTTCACAAGCATTTGCAGCACACACATTTCAACTGGGGGAAGTTTTCTTTTTTCTTTTTCTTTTCTTTTTTTCTTTTTTTAAGTAACTGCACTTGAGAAAATGGCCACTGACTATGCTTGGGCCATGACTTGTTTTTCCACCTTCTGTTCCTCTTCCTCTGTCTTAATCCCACTCAGAATCACCCAATCTCCAGGTCACAGATAAGAATTGCTTTCCTTTCCTCGCTGAAAATTCATCCTCCATGTCTAAAGAAACACTGGCATTCCTTGTAAAAAAAAAAAAAGACCAACTGGGTGCTCTCTGGACATTTACTGGTGTCCCATGTGAGAAGAAGGACCTACTGGGTACTTGCTTGTATTGTTATAAGGTTTGTATTGTTCCAAATTGTCCCACATCTAGTGCATTATACAATCCTTGGACCTGCTAGACCTCCCTGATGTTTGGTTTTGAGAATTAAGCAGAAATGCAATGCAGGTTCCAAGGAAGACTTGTGTACCTTACATGAGATGTCAAAAAAAATGAGCCCTTGGCTATATACCAGACCCATGCTTGAGGTTCTCAACATGATTCTAATATATGCTCCACTGTGGGAATTACCAATCTTATCAGCCAGTGATGCTCTAATGCAGAGTAACCGATTGAACTTGGGAGTCAGAAGGGGCACCTTCTCATTCAGGATCTCTGGAACCTACACAAACGTTGGCTCCCTTACCAAGCCAGTCACCGGTGATACAGAAAGGGAAATCTGCTAACTCTGCTCTGAGCCACAGAGAAGGTGGATTCTGGAGCGTAGCTGAAGTAGCACCTTCCAGACTTTCAGGGCTGTGCAGTGACAAGTTGCCCAGTAACCCTCAGAGGACATCTCTGTTGTTCTTTCTTGTAGATGACCAAGAGATGCTCCTAGGAGTTTGCAAAAGATGCTGAATGTTCTAACACACTCAGTGGACACCTGGGCACTTCCAAAATGCGTGGGCTGGTGCCGTACATGAGAAGAACCATTTCAATTCACAGAAGTTTCGTGGATTTTTTGTTGTTGTTTATTTGTTTTCTGTTTTTGTGACAAGGATCATATTCTCACAGATCTAAATTTAAGTTATCTTTTGGATTCCAGTGACACTCTGATATGTATTAGTGGCCACAGTGACTCTATTATTATAGACAATGAGCTGCAGCAGGCAGAGCAATCTTGGGTTCTCACTCCCTACAAGACTAAAGAAGAGATTACTTTGTTTCTTTAATGCCAGAGAAGTACCCAAAGTCCCGAAAGTAGTCAGTTTCATATATATATATATAACAAGGATGGTTCTGTGAGTTCCCTCTGTGGACTGGTGATTTCAGAAGCACATGCTCCCATCATCTCAGTGCCTATAGCTACATCTCAAGGCCCCTTCCCTTCTGCGTGATATCCACTGATCAACAGAGTAAGGTGTGGGGTAGAGAGATTGTTCAGTGCATAAGAGTGCTTAAGCATGAAGACCTAGGTTCAGATCCTACACCCATATGAACACATGCCTGTAATCCCACAGTTATAGGGGTAAGAGACAGGAGAATTGTTAGGGGCTCACTGGTTGCCAGCCCAGACTGAGATTTAGTGAGAGACCCTGGCTCAAAGAATAAGGCAGAGGGGGGTTGCGCAAGGCACCTGACATCCTCCTCTGACCTCACATATGTGTATTCATACACCTCATACACATACACTCTGATGGATTATCTCCACTGTCAGCTTGACACACCTGGGAAAAAGGAAACTCAGTAGAGAAAATGCCTATGTCAGATTGGCTTGTAGGCATGTCTGTGAGGCATTTTCTTGATTGTTGACTGATGTGGGAAAGTACAGCTCACTCCAGGCAGTGCCACTTGGGGCAGGTTGCCATGGGGGAAAGATTCTAAGACCAGAGGACTAGAAAGTTTAGAATGTCTCATAAAAATGACAGGGAAGTACTTCTATGGTATACCAATACAATAATCTGCCTAAACAAGACCTGAATAATGACAATGTCAATAGACATGATAACATGGACAGGGCTTATTTCACTGCACCCATAATTGGTTATCAAATACCAAGTAGTCTGACTTAAAACCATATACATATAAGCAACACTAATCATACTCAGTAGATTGTATCTACATATTTACACATAACTGACAAAGAAAAAGAGACCATGAATTTGAGGTTGAGCAGGGGTGGGTAAATAGGTATTGGAGGGAAGGGAAGTGGGAAAATTATATAATTATATTTTAGTTAACTTTTTTGTTAAAAAAGAGAAAGGTAGGTGACCATGAATGTGGAATCTAGCCAATATATGTTTTTCTCCATGGCTCCTGCCTGTTCTTGCTCGAGTTCCTGCCTGGCTTTCCTCAATATTCGACTGTGGTAAGGACACATAATCCAAATAAATGCTTTCCATCCCAGGTCGTTTCAGTCAGTGTTTTAGCACAATGGCAGAGATACGCCATAAGCAAACACAAGGAGGCTGCCAGGGATGCAAGGCAGTTTAGGCAGCAAGCGTTGGTGGTTTGTTTGTGGTCCACTCTGAAATGCTTCATGGTCTCTCTCGGCAGACTCTAGAGCACTCTAATGCAGGAGCATCCAGCTTTGATGAACTTGTTCAGTCTTGCAATTAGAGAACTTGGAAGTGGGCTATTAGAACTTCATAGCATATGTGACTTTTCTTTGGCAATCTAACGTAAGCAAAATGTTTAGGTGAAACTCTAAGTTTGAGGTTTGCCAGGTCTACATAGCAAGTTCCAGGACAACCAGGGCTACATAGAGAGACCCTGTCTCAAACAAACAAACATTTAAGTTTGCTATTGTCTTCGTAATCAAGGTGTCCAAATGTCTAAATCCAGGCTTAAGAGTAGGTTCACTAATTTTCTAAGAAATCACCATACTGATTTCCAAAGAAGCTGTACCAGCTTACACTCCCACCAGCAATGAAGGAGTGTTCCCTTTACCCCACATCCTCTCCAGCATAAGCTGTCAGCATCAGTGTTTTTGATCTTGGTCATTCTGACAGGTGTAAGATAGAAACTCAGAGTTGTTTTGATTTGCATTTCTCTGATGGCTAAGGATGTTGAGCATTTCATTAAGTGTCTTTCAGTCATTTTAGGTAACCCAGACCCAGAAATATAATATGTACTCACTTATAAATGACTTTTAGACATAAAGTAAAGAAAAACCAGCCTACAGTTCATAACCCCAGAGAACCTAGACAACAAAGAGGNTTTCTCTGATGGCTAAGGATGTTGAGCATTTCATTAAGTGTCTTTCAGTCATTTTAGGTAACCCAGACCCAGAAATATAATATGTACTCACTTATAAATGACTTTTAGACATAAAGTAAAGAAAAACCAGCCTACAGTTCATAACCCCAGAGAACCTAGACAACAAAGAGGACCCTAAGAGAAACATACATGGATCTACATAGGAAGGAGAAAAAGACAAGATCTCCTGAGTAAATTGGGAATGTGGGGGTCATGGGAGAGGGTAGAAGGGGAGGGGAAAGGGGAGGAAGGAAGGGAAGCAGAGAAAACAAACAAAAAGAGAGAGTAAGTTCACTAAAAGAAAAAACAGAATTGGTCTCTACTTTCCAATGCTGTGATGATTATGGTGATGATTTTAATTGTACATATTTATGTAAATTACTATAGTTGTTATGGGGAATATTATAGAAGTACCTCAGAAAACTAAAATTAGTTATGATCCAGCTATTTCACTTCTGGGTGTATAGCCAAAGAAAATGCAATCTGCGTATCAAAGGGATACCTGCGTGCTCATGTTTATTCCCATATTCATTTTAAAAGCAACATGAGGCTGGAGAGATGGCCCCACAGTTTAGAGTACTGGCTACTCTGGCAGAGGACCAGGGTTTGATTCCCAGCACCCACATGGCTGCTCACACCATCCCTAACTCTAGTTCTGAGTGATCTGGCACCCTTTCTGGCCTCGATGGTACCAGGCACACACATAGAATACAGACATACACGCAGGCCAAACATCCATATACATAAAATAATTTACAAAGTTAAAAGTCAACTTACATGAATTCATGTACACAATGCCTTTTAAAGGCAAAATTAACAATCTGAAGAAAGAAAAGTTTTCTAACTGACCCGTGAGCTCCAGTCCCCCAAATCAACTACATTCAACATCTTTGGTTTGTATTATTTGCTCTTTTTTCTAGTTCACATGTTTACACACCATATTTTAGTTTCATTTTTAACACTATCTATGAGCCTTCTACTCTCCACTGGGGAATCTGAATTTTGCTTTTCCTTCCCTTCTTCATCCATTTTTCGCTCCCTGTTCCTTACTTCCCCCCTTCTATTTTCTCTACCTTGCCAATAAAGTTAATCCACAATTTTTAAAATTCAAATCTTTAAAATCTTTATGATCAAATCAATGTCACACATGCAATGTATGGAGGTTACGTTTCCTTTCAAAGTTTCTGTTTTGCTTTTCCCGGAGTTAGTAATTGCCTTGGTGTTTTCACATTGGCTTGTTTCCTGGTTGCTTCTCTCTAATCCATTCCTAAACTTTCTAAGGGAGCTCTAATCCATCTCCAAACTCCCACAATAATCCAAAAATCCAGTGGTTTTTCATTAGTTCAACAACTCGTTGGCAAATGTGCAGTCAGCCTTGAAGTCCTCTGTCCCCGCCCAGCCAGAATGGATTGCTTTCCAGGCCTGTTGCTCAGCTGCCACCCAGAGACCTTGCTTTACTATCACTGCCTGAAGCCTTATATTCTTTTGTGTTGACCCTTCATTACCCATAGCCCATCTTAATCTTTCTTGATCAACTGCTATATTTTCATATAGTGTGATTTCTAGAAACTTTCTAAGTCATGAGACATAGATATTCTGAGACACACTTTTGAAGTTGTATGTTTGAAAGTGGCTCAATTCTTCTCTCATGCTTGATGGTGGTGGTTTGAATAGTTTTTTTGAGACCGATACTTGACTAGTGGTTAGTTCAAATTTTATTATCGTCTAGCCTCCAGTATTATTGAAAAAAGTAAGAAAACATTATTTTTCCTGATACTTTATACCTGATCTGACTTATTCTCTTTATCAATTTCTTCTTTTCTGTTCTCCCTGAAATTTCTTTAATTAGATTCTAAATAAGTTTGTTTGATGTTTTTCTTATTGCTTATTTTATTCTGGAAATTATTCTTAATTCTAGTGAATTTTCTTTCCTGCTTTTGAATTATATTTTAATAGCTTTTTATTATTTCATAGATTCACTCCTTTTGTTTCTGTAAGATTCTCTTATAGCTTTTAGGAATTTAGTGATAAGATAATTTTCCTTCCTTCCTTCCATCTTTTATTTCCTGAGGCTTTTGTGTGTTTTTGTTTTGACGTTCCTCCTGTTTGTTAGATATAAGGAATATTACACATGTGTGACATGAGGAACATACATATTCCACCTGGCTATTCAAATCTACGTGTTAAACTCACAGGCCATGTTAAGCTTTTCCTGTAAATTTGGTACTATTAGCTGACAGGTCTGCTCTTGGCCATGGTGTTGGGAAGACATCCACGTTCATAAGAACCTTAGTCCAGTAAGAGCTGAGTGCCGTCCTCTGAATGGATCCGTGCAGCTCTGCTGGTGTTTGGAAGGGGCTAGAGTGAAGCAGTGTTTTGGGTGGTTTTTACTGCCAACACCGAGTTCCCTTCTGTTTTCATCACATGTGGGTAAACGAGGCGTGTCTTCTGTGTCCCTCGATCTGGAGCCTCTGTCACTTAGTGCCCCCATAAAATCTAGTCCTTTGTGTCCTCCTGTGGGAAGGGGTTTTCTGGCAGGGTGAGTCGGGAGAAAAGGACCTGGAGTCCATTGTTGTTTGTTCACGCTGTCAACCTACCCTTCCCCCCCACTCCTGCTCTCAGAGTAACTGATGCTTAAGTTCCGAGTCTTCCTGAGGTTCTGTAGACCACACTAAAGGTGTATCCCCCACCCCTCTCTCCCACACATATTAGGAGCTTAGCTTTCAGAGTTCCTTGCTTTCTAAATCAGCCACCAGTCATCCATTTGCTTTTTAGCTTTTCAAATTCACTATTATATTTCTTCTACTCTTTTTTTCCCTGTAGGTTTATGTCAGCTTTATCTCTTTACTGTCACTTTAATAGGGCTCCAGGCAGAGACCAATATGTGTTTTTCTTACACACTTCCCATGCTCATTTTATAAAAATTATACTGTCTAGAATTGAAATTAGATGTCACCTACACAATCTAGGCTACTTTTTTGTGTGTGGGGGGTCTGTCTTTTTCAAGACACAATTTTAGGTAGAAACACCAGTTTGTAACACAGATAAGAGTGAAAGTATTTTGGTTACAGCTGGTAAACTATCAAGGCTTGCATCTGATTGCTCCTAAAATAATTGAAAATGCTTTCTAGGGGCCTCTTCACTAGACACAATATGAGTTTCTGGAAAAACACAGGAGAAATGCAGTTGCTGACCCACACTGCTCACCCCTTTGCAAAACCTGCTGGAGAGGTCTGCATTGACGATTTCACATCTAATTGAGATACAGAGGGAAAATGACTTGGCCAAGGGAAGCCTTCCCAGTCCTCCAGGCCATGCCCAGGATGAGGTGTCCTTAACAAGTATGTGCAGGAGATCAGATCACAGGGTGACAGCCAGGAGGGAAAGTCAAAGAGCTACTGGAACTATGGGTTCTGCACAGAGATGTGGAAAACAGCTCCTAACAGACCGTGGTGACCGTCTGTCCCCCCACAGGAAAACGCCATCCATCGCTGGTCTCTAGAGTCTTGCCATCTCCTTTGAAGGGATTGCTTTTGTTTTTATAATTAACTTTCCTAAAACATTCACTCAAAATGTGAAAGAAAAGAACCCAGTTGTTTTCATCTAGGATCTTGAAGAACTCTGTGAAAAATCTACTGTCAAAAGCTGAAAGTTATCACAGCTGGGCTTTTTGGATTAAAAAACAGAAGAAGCAAAAAAAAATAGGGTTTTATCATTGAAGCACAGCAATCCCATTTATAGAGGCTGACAACACTAAAGACATTTCAGCTTTGTTTCTCAGACCAAATCTCTTTCAATAACTGACTGACCTTCAGAGCAACAGGCCTTTCAACTTCACTGAGCGTAATCTGCTTTGGCAGGACCAGCTGGACAGAGCGATTCCTTTTCCAGGGACTCTAAACCTATTATGCACTGCCAGGCTACCATTTTGATCATAAAGGACTATCAAGTGTCATTCATTTCATCCTTGGAGACTGAAAGTCACTTGTATTAATAATAAAGGTTTCTTCCTAGAGTGTCCTTGCTGTTACACCAAGGGTCCTTCAAGGTTTGTCGGCCTCAGTCTCCTCCTCTGTAGAATGCAGAATGGGATCAGAGTATCTGTGAGGTTCCCACAAAGCTTTCCACTTCTTGGTTATGCTAGTAGAAGTAGAAAGACCACTACAGTTGGGAATCTGAAGCAGCTTACTTACCTAGACAGGTGCAACCCAGGACATTTTCCAAACACCCAACCAGGGCTTCAATATCACTGTCCTGTCAATGCAAGAAGAATGTTTAATGTCAGAGGCATATTTATGTTACATTTAGGCACATCACATATATAGAATCATTTGAAAAATTATGTTACAAGGTGGCTTTATTTTTTAAAGAAAGCTATCAGTCTCTCTCTCTCTCTCTCTCACACACACACACACACATCTCTGTACCTGTGTAAATGTATGTAGATGCTCTGCTTGTTCTCTCTGATGGGAAGGATGGAAACTAATAACACTGTCAACAGGGGGCCTTAGTGTGTTTGGTTTGGTTTTGGGGGTGCAAGTCAAGTGCTCTACACCGAGCTCATACCCAAACCTTACAAGTGGCTTCACCCCAAATCCAAGTACATGAGAGCTCTGATTTCATCTTTTGTTCTGTGCTTTCCAAATTCTCCATAATGATCAAATATGATTTTAATCTTCAAATATACTAAATGTTATAAAAATAAAACCCAAGATTTTATTAATCAATAGTGCAGCAGGAATCTAGGGAAGATTTTTTCTACATCTTTAGAACTCTGTGACCTTCAAGGAGTCATAAATCAAATAATTATCCTCCTCATTTACCTCAGTCCTCAAGGAAAGCCAGTTATCTCCCATGAGGGTTGGGGAGATTTTTGAAACTGTACTAGGTAACAAATATTGCCTTTGGTGCAAAATAATCTGTTCTCCACCCAGCAGGATGCACATAATACAAAACAGCATCCTAACAAGCTGGGAAAATGGGACCTCTTAATGGTTTTCAGGTTCATGACCACACCAAGGGTGGCTGATCATTTATGGATCACCTGCTTCATTTCAAGTCAAGCAAACACTTCACATGCGGCAACTGCCTGTGGGCCTAGGAGAAGCCACAAAAGGGTGGCTACTCTACCACACTCCATAGGCATGCTACATTTCCTTTTCTAACATTCTCTCAAGTGTGGGCAGCCACTTGTCACGCATGTTGCAAAACTTAGCACTATCTCATGCTCAGAACATATAGAAAGGGCAGTAATGAGGAGGGCTTGCCTGGTTAGTGCTGGCCAGTGAGGTCAAATACCAAAGATCTTTGGTGACTAGCCTAGGAATAGGGAGGGGGATAGGTACCAGGCACAGAAATAAAAGAAGGCCAACAGACCCTTCCTTCTGTACCATCGGGGGACAACCTTGAGCCATAGACGCTGCAGAGTGGCATCCTCCACTAGAGGGGGCACCATCTGCATATCCTGCTGACACCACCAAGGAAACTCAATAAAGTGACTGGTTTGGTGGAACTGAATTTTGGTTTGTCATTGTGACCTTAGAAGGAGGGCGCTGACATTTGCCTAGTCTCTCTCAAGGAGAAATATCTTGCAATAGATGCCAAGTGTACTTGTTTTTCCCTAATATAATGCTTTTATTAATTATTTGGGAATTTCATACAATGCACCCTGATCACATTTGCTTCCCATTCCTCCCAGGTCTACCCTCCCACTCTTGTGACCCTCTCCAGCCCAAAAGAAAACTCTATCAATTACAATTTGTGTTTCCCAAACACTCATTGGAACATGGTCAAACTCCCACTGTCTAGCCCCTTAAAGAAAACTGAATCTCTCCCATCCCCTCCCCATTTCTGCCAGAAGCCATCAACTGTGAAGAGTTACACTTTAGCATCTTTATCTCAATTTTTAAGGACTCTCTTCAGAAAAAAAGAAACAGTCCTTCCAAGTGTAGTTTGTGTAGTTAACTCAAACTTCCTCTATTTTCTAAAAATAGACAATTCACAAAATCAGCACCTGCATTTTTGTAATAAATGAAAATTAGGGAACAGCAAAGAGCTCGTTCCTACAATTCTAGAAATTATCACTTATTTGAACATAAGTGGTTCTGGAAGAATTAAAAGAAGTGAATGCCAAGGCTTCCCATGGTTGTCTCCTGTGGTTGTCACACAGGCAGAGACATGGCCACAGAGATCTCTGTCAGGCTTCTGCAGTGTGGAGATTGGCTGTTGATGGAGATGTTTACATTTTCTTCTGTTTCACAATTTATTGTTGGTGGATTTAAGTGGCCTTAGAGAACAAATGCATCTCAGTAGATGACAAATTAAATGGCCACTAGCCTTTAGTCATGTAGGCCAAGTGCCTGGAAGACAGAATTTTCCAATGCTCTGGAAATGGCAAAAGTGACTCCTTTTTAAGTGAATTTG
Source organism: Ellobius talpinus (assembly GCA_001685095.1). Lineage (NCBI taxonomy): Eukaryota > Metazoa > Chordata > Mammalia > Rodentia > Cricetidae > Ellobius > Ellobius talpinus. The sequence continues at coordinate 12,300 of LOJH01008897.1, forward strand.
TATGCTCTTCAAGTCTTCATTTCCTGAGCCACTGACCTCTCCATAAACAGGAAGTGCCTTCGTGGCATGAAGGACACCCTCCCCCAAAGGTTTAATTCTGAAAAACTGCCCCATGCATTCAAATTCAAAATCAAGTGCACAGATTTTCTGTATCTGCTAATCAGATACACCACAGGTTTGATCCACCTCCCTCCAGCTGTGTAGCCCACAGTCACTAAAACCCACTGTAGCCAGGGAAGCCTAAAGTTGTCATGTAAACCTCAGCAGATGAGGGCCAGCTTTTGAAGAAAGAAGAGTCTCTAGAGGCAGAACAAGACTTGCCAGACAGTTTAGGACATCAGTTCTATCAAAGTAAGGTGTCCATTTCGGGTGACCATGTTACACCATATCTGTTTGTGGAGTCATCTTAGATTTTCCGAAATCTAATAGTCTCATAATGGAATATGACAGCTTCAAGTTTCCATGGATACAGTGGGTTATAGTGACTGTGGACCAGCAGCTGTAGGGAGGCGGGTCGAACCTTCTGCAGAGTACTTGAGTAGCAGACATACTTTCTTGCTTCAAGGAACTTGGGTCTTTGGCATTAATGTTCCTTGCTTTGGGGCTCACTCTAGGGATGGCTCTCTGCTCTCAATTCTAGTGACCATCAGAGCCTGAACCCTTTGCTGTGCCAGTCACAGGTTTGCTGTGGCCTCAGATAAAAATTATTTACCATCAACTCAGTTTGTAAAATCCTCCCCAACTGCCACTTCCTGTTCAACAACATGAACCAGAATTTATCAAGATATCTAAAAAGAATATGTCTAAGGGATTTTTTAAAAGTTGTGTGAGAATGTCCTGTATATATTACATACTATATCTGGGCGATGAATAATGCTCACATGCATATCGGAAGTTCCAACACTTCTTCTAGAAAATAAAGGAAAAAAAATAAAAGAAAGATCAAATTTACTTAACACTTTCCCAGATCTTACTGTCTAGGAACCAAGACCACCATGTGAAAGTCCTGGGAACACTGAGGAATTCTCTCACAGACAAATAATTTAATACTTTAGATTAAACTTTGCAGAATTCCCAGTTGAAATCAGTAGACTGATTTCCATGAATTCTACAAGCTATTAGACGATATTATAGAGAGGGAGAGAGAGAGAGAGAGAATTTTATGTGATGATGGTAAGTCCCAAGATCTGTAAGACGACTCTGCAAAATTAGAAACACGGGAAACTAATGTGCAGTTTCAGCAAGAAGGCAGGAAAACATTCTAATTGAAAGGCAAAATATATTCTTTGTTATTCGAGGGAAGGCTGCCTTTGTTCTATTTAGGCTTTCAGCTAATTGTTTAAGGTCCACCCATAACTAGAGAGGGTAACATGATTATTTCCACTGCTCAAATAAATGTTAATCTCATCCAAAATACCTCTTCAGAAACACCCACACTAATATTTGACCAACGATCTAGGCACTCTGTGGTTCAGTCAAATTGACACATAAATTAACATTCACATATTCCTTTTCATCTTCATTAAATATAATTTCAGTGTATTTAACAATTCAAAGTTATATTCATGAGGAATCTAATATGGACCCTAGCAAATATTTTTTAACAATCAAGACTTGGGAATTTTGTCATCTCTTTTGTCTACAAGAACAAGATCCCCCCCATGCTAACCTTTACTTTTAAAATACTCCATGTATGTGTGTGGGGGTGTGTGTGGCACATATGCATGCATGTGTGTGTGGTGAGTGGCACATGTGCATGTGTGTGTGTGGTGAGTGTCACATGTTCATGACTGTGTGTGTGCTTGGGGTTGGGGAAATGGCTAACTGGATAAAGAGTTTGCCATGTAAGTGTGAGAACTTTCTGTCAAACTCCCAGAATCAATGTAAGGCTGGACACAGGAGTGTGTGCCCATGACATTTCCAGTGCTCCCACAGCAATATGGGAGGCACAGGCAAGAGAATGCTTGAAAGCTTGCAGGCCAGACAGCCTTTCATGCACAGGGGCAAACAATGAAAACAGAGATCCTGTCCCAAAAGAGGTGAAAGGCAAGAACCAACCTTCAAGATTACCTCTGACCTCCACATCGGCACTGTGGCACAAGTGCACCTACACTCATATACACAAATATGCAAGAAGTATGCATATCCCTGCACACACATATAAATATTCATATATACATATTAGCACGTACACACACATAGAGTGAGAGTTTCTATATATGTTAGGGGGCTTATATCTATATAATGTACATTGGCACCCTGAATATTGATATTATATGCTATATAATACTACATATTAATATTATAAAATATATAGTATTTAAGTAATTTATGATATATTTCAAATGATAGCAAAGACTTCTTTTGTTACTGTTGCTATTCAAGAAATATTTGAAAGGCTTGGCTTTGAAGAGTGTGGCATTAGAGGCATGTGGCAAATTATAAAACTCGTCACATTTTCCCTGAAGTTTTCTGGGTCAATAACCATAGCATTGGGAAACGTGTACACACTGGAAATGAAAAGTTCAGACTGAACACTGGCTTTGAATCAGTACTTTGCTAATTCTTTGAAACCTTTAAAAAGATGTGTACTGCTGAGCATTTCAATTGATTTTCTCATCAGCTTATTGTTGATACAACTAGAGCAATCAGATTTCTAAAAAGCACAAAATCCCCTTCAATAGGGTGGTCTTGCTGATGAAAAAAAGTAGTTTCTAACACAGGAATATTTTTCTTCAAGCATTACTGTTGGAATATAGCCCTCAGAAAGACACTATGGACCAGTTTCCCAAGAATATTCACACGCAAAGGCCAAAACCACACACAGGAATTAAAATGCAGCCACCAAAGGAAATGAAGTTGTGTCCAGAGAGCTACCTGACATCTTTTGTTCTGCTCAGTCTCATTACTTATTTGTTTGAAACAGGGTCTCACTCTGTAGCTCAGGCTGTCTACAACTCACCAGGCAGACCTCTGGAGGGCTGAGGTTACAGGCATAGTGTTGTGGGAACTCCTTCAGCCAATAGCCTTTAAGATACCAGTCCAATAGGGTGTGGTCACTTGTACTATAAATGCAGACATAAAGCTTGTGCAGCCTTTCTCTCTCTCTCTCAGCTTCTGGATTCTGTTCCTGTTCCCTGCTCATGCAGAGGACTGCTGATCTGTAAGTCTACCCCTAAAGAACCCTTCATTATACTCAATTCTGAGCTAGTGTGGGACTACTTTATCGCATTCATCTATAGTATATGCCTATTACTTAGAGGTAAGCCCCAAATATTACAGCCATTTGTGCATATTTTTAGCATTGTTTTAGTCAAATTTACACTTGAACATGGACAAGATGCAGTTTTGAAATGATAATCCAACAACAATGGAATAATATCACTATATCAATATTCCTTCTAGTATATATACACCTTTATTTAGTTTCTAGATTATAGTTGACACTTGGGGCTACATGTAACTAGCAACACATGCACTAAGCCTGAGCAAAAATCTTTACTACATGACTTTTTAAGCATTTACACAGTGCCTTCTTTCTCAAGAAATTATGCCCTCTCTGTCACTTTCTGGCTAGAACAGGATGTCTGTAAACCATCCCTGGGAGGTGAAATACGAGAGCAAGACTGCATAGAATGAACTGGTTCTCCTACAAACTACAAGAAAAAGGTGAGCAAATCAGCACAACACTGGACTTAGGACAAATAATATCAAGACTTAGAGAGACATGGACTTTGAAGCCAGCCTGCTTGAGTTTAAATCCCACCTTGCCATTATCAGTCTTATATTTTGAGCAGATTATTTAGTGTATTCACGCCTCCCCCATTCCCCCATCTGCAAAAGAGGTTGTGAGAAGACTCAGATGCTCTAAAGCCCATAGGTCCATATCTGGTATACAAGGACTATGTGTTTGCTAAAAAGGCTCAAAACCATCACTATAACATCCAGAAGAGAACCCAGCCCAGATTTCTGCTCAAACTGGTGGGGTGAATAAGGGCAACCAAAGAAATGTCATTCCAAGCCAGTCTGTTGCCCAAGCTGTTGTTTACCCAAGACACTCCATTCAAGCTACAATTGAACCTCAGTGAAAACTGTGAAGTGATGATGGAAAAGAGACCTTGCCACACCTATTATGGACAAAGCAGTATGAGCCCACTCATAGGAGAACCCAGGACCAAAGGTTTATGTGTTCATGCCTCATGTACTCAGTATGTAGATGAAGATGCAGAAGAAGCAACAAAGGAAGGTGGGCGTATGAGCCTAAGATGTTCTGCCTCCCCTCTTCCTTCTTCCCCAAAGAACTTCCTCCTCTTGCTAAATGGATGAAAAGAAAACTCACCTGTAGGCTGGTTAATGTTCACGTGGTTAAGAAGAATGTTGAGCAAGTTTGAAACTTAAGAGTCAGAAATGATAAACTAAGGGGAAGAAATTTTATTTTAAAAATTAGGGAAATAAAAACAATGAATGCATTCCTTGTTGAAACTGAATATATGGGTGAATAAGAGAGAGATGTAGGCATTGATTTGTGCAAAATGATAACTATATACAATATTCTATCTTGTGCCAACTAAAGGCGGAATATTCGAGTAAATGAACAGAATCCAGCTGCCACAAGAATTTAGTTTAGGATGAGGGTTTCTTGGGCAGACTCCAATGGTCCGTTGGAGGTTATGTATCTATCTTTAGATGCTCTCAAGAGCCTCCTGGGGGGTTATTGCGCTTACTTATCCTTTACCTGGAGGCAGTGAAAACCCAATGATCTGTCTACATGCAGCCTCCTCTACACTCGAGGCTAGTGGGCTATGCCAACTAACTCCCAAAGGCATAGCCATCCTGGGGAGGTTTGTAGCTTGTAGCTGCACACATGCACACAGGCATGCACACACACACACACACACACACAACTTCACAGTTACAGAAGTGTCTTATATATTCCAATGGCTAAAAGCTGCTCAAAGGGGTGTGTGGAGGCCTTTGCAGTATGACACCAGGCATGGCACCATGTTCTCCATCTGTTAAACAACCCCAAGCAAGTTCAGCTCTGTAGATCTACACACAAAACAGATATACCCTCCATGATGGCTCCATCTTTGGGAGACCCTGGCATGTTGTCATACTCAGTGGTCCTTGGTGCCAGTGGGCATGCAGAATTTAAGGAATTGTTTTCTTTTACTTGTTACCTGTCCACTTAGAGTTTATCCCACCCAGGGAAACCAATCCACAGTCATCTTTTCTAAGCCAAGGCCATTCTGGACCCACCTCTTCCAGAGAGACCACATCTTCCCAACTCTACAACATTCTGACAGGCCAGCTGCAGCAAGGAAGCAGTAGGACAGATGTGGCTCATGATTATGAATGCTGCCACCCAGCCCCAGTTCCTGATCCCCTCTTAAGGGCAGTATTGAAACAGAGCTGCTTTCAGGGAGACAAGCTCGGCAGAGATGGAGGCACACAGATCTCAGGTGTGCAATAGTGACTTCTCAAGAATGGATATGCCTGCACAGACACCAGGCAAAGTGAAGATACTCCCCAGCCCTCACACAGTCCTTCCGAATCCTTCCAGCTCGCCCTGCAACACTGTCATGATTTCTGTCACCACAAGTTTCTCTCTTCTCTCTGTCTCTCCTTTCCTTTTTCCCCTCCTTTTTTCTCCACCACAGCCCCCCTTTTGTACCAGTGGTTTTATTCATACTAGGCACGTGTTCAAACCCTAAGTTACGCCAGGCTCAGTTCTGACACATCTCAAGGCTTTCAGTTACCCTGCACTGAATTAGCCTCTCACTTACAATCTACTCCCTTCCTCCAGAGTTCAGGAGCCCTTTGTGGTACAAGCTATGGCCTCCTCATCACCTGGGGCTTCAGATACATGGGTTGCTCTCTCTGGCATATGCCCCTACTCCCTTTCTGCATCTCAAGGGGTAGGCACACTTTCATCTCCTGAGAGCACTCCTTGACTCTTCTTGGCATCCCTCTGCACAACACCCAACACCCTTTTCCCTCCAAGCTATGCTCCTTTGTTTCACTTGTTTTATTTCTGTGTTTATTTTATTTATTTCCTGGCTGCCTGCACAACTAGATTCTACTCTGTGGGTATTCATCCATTTATTTGTCATTCATGCATACATGCCCCAATATCTACTGTGAATTTACTCTGTGGCAAATATTCTTAAAAGGGGCTGTGAGTACACTACTTACCTTCTATCTCTCTCAAGTATGGACACAGACCTTAAGTAAAGGAACTGGAAAATAGGAGTGACTATAGAGAAAAAAAAGCAGGAGGGCTGAAGAGTGAATGCTCCGGCTAGTGAGGGGGACTTGATTTAATGTAGCAGAGCCCTCTACCATAAGACAACACATAGCAAAGACCTGAAGACAGATGGCTCGAATACTGCTAGTGCATCTTGTGGGAAGGACATAACAGGCTGCTAAAGACACACACGTGTCTGGTGTTCTCCAAGAAGGAGGCAAGTGTGATTGCATTGGCAGAGTGGGGGCCCTCAGGGAGAGATGGGGGACCACAGTGAGGTGATGGTGATGAGGGTGGAGGAGGTGGGGGAGGACCTGTGTGTAGACTCCGAGTGAGAGGCAAGGGTACGGGG
>LOJH01008898.1:2502-25337 GCA_001685095.1 Ellobius talpinus
TCCCTGCCTCTCCCCTCTCCCCTTCAACCCTCCCCCAGGGTCCCCATGCTCCCAATTTACTCCAGAGATCTTGTCTTTTTCTACTCTCTGCTTCCCATGTAGATTAGATCTATGCAAGTCTCTCTTAGTGTCCTCATTGTTGTCTGAGTTCTCTGGGATTGTGGTTTGTAAGCTGGTTTTCTTTGCTTTATGTTTAAATACCACCTATGAATGAGTACATGTGATAATCGATGCTGATTCACTTTTAAGCAATATTCACATGACATTCTTTGGTGTTTCTATATATCCAGCTAGTATACTTCCTTCAATAGGTTAACATTATTTCCCCAAAAGGTGATTCTACAGTTTTTTTCCACTCACCTAAATATGTATATATTGATCTTTTCTGTGTTTTATGATAATAAACAATTACTATTCATTTCTATATGAAAGACTGCTTTGTATGAATGTATAAGCATGTATATAGGCATATGGGGACCACATCCACAAAGATAACTGACTCTCTCTTCCACAGTAGCCATCAATTACTAAAAGCTCCTCAGATATAGGTGGAACTTCATACCCACCTTCATAATCCATGCTGACATTTGGCTGGCTTTATCTTAACCGGCCTTGTGAACGTAGTCATAACCATTATAAATTAATGTTTATAACTAAACTCTCATGCTCAGAAATGCTATTTTCTCTGCAGATACTCATTTCTCTTGGTTCTTACAATAGCTCTGCTCCTCTTCCTCAATGATCCCTGATCCTTGAAGGGAGCTATATAATATAGATTTCTCATTAAGAATTGAATACTCTACAGACTCTTATTCTTTAATGTTAACCAGGTGTGGATGCATTAATATACACATATAAAGATAAAAGTTTAGAGGGTAGATAATTACTAGTTCTCCTCTAGGGTCTATGACTTAGTTAACTACTAGTTCTTGCCTCAGTTGATGGTACCATGCATGGATTTCATATAAGGCAATATGCTTTAAATTAAATTATAAAAAGTGTCTAGTTACTGTCATAGCATTTCACTACAATTGAACAAATAACACATCTAACCAAACCAATCTTGTAGCTCACACTGTTCACAGCTAGCTGAGACTGCTGCATTTCTTTTTCACTTCAGGTTGTGTGAATAGCAACTTCTAGCACTATATAAGCGATTTAGTAGGAATGAAGCTTTTGGGTGAGTACCAGCCTGATTTCTCCATTTCCTGGGACTTGGTGTGGTGTCTCCAGCACCAAAGGCTTGTCATAAAGTCTTAGAGGCCAATAAAGAGCGATGACAATAGCTTTTAATGTTTTTTTGGGGGGAGACAACATGGGACCCATCAATTAACAATTTAAAAAGAGGCAATTCATATTTGGAACTAAGCTTTTCTATATTGTCTAGGGGAAGCATTGTACCCCCATCAAAAGATAACCTATTTTAAAATAATTTTATATCTATGTGCATTTATTTAGAAAGATTTGTACAATAATTTCTCATATGGCATTTTCAAGGGTGTTTTGCATGAGTTATCCCTTCCTGTTCTCCTCTGTGATGCCCTGCTATCACTTACCCTGTTGATCGCTTCTCATTCCATTACTCCATTTTCTCCCTTCATACCACGTGAATCCTAGCCCCCTTCCCTTGACATCCGTGGGAAAGTCTTAGAAGGATGTACATTTATAATTGGAGGAATGTACAGTCATTCATTTTTCAACCACATAGAAACACAGTGTTTAGTTTGTAGGAATCAGCTCAGTTTCTAATGTGTTTGTGTCAATGTATATTTCCATCAACAATGAAAACACATTATTCTTACTCAATATGTTTTTCTTCTTAAAATGTATCTGTGTAATTACCATCAACAAAGATATTTTGGGGAAAATTTTCTAGATCTGACATGAAGAATGCTGTAGTTCAGGCAATATTTGTTATAGGGAACTCACTTTGGTGACCTTACATAATCATGTTATACAAACTTACTTTCCAGAAATTGTAAGTCACTGTAGCTAGAAGTAAATGCCATAACTAAAAGCAACTTGGGAAGTACAGGGTTTATTTCCTATTATATACAGCTTACAGACTATCCCAAAGTGTATATAGTCTAAAATACTTTAAACTGTAGCCTATAAACAGAAGGAATTTGCTTACCAGAGTTGGAAGTCCAATATCAAAGCCATGGTGAACTTAGAGTCCGGTAATGACCCTCTGCAAGGAATATGGACGCCATGTTTCTGCTGTGTCTTTACCGGGCAGATAAACCTTCAGCTCATTGGCACCTTATTTGTAACTGCAGCAAACTTATCCATTGCCTACACATTTGTTGTTAGATTGCCACAGATGACTTTTCTGAAGAAAAAATTAGAAATTGATGATTAATTCATCACTCTCAAATTTATGTTTCTTTCAATGACTGACATACAGCCTAACTCATTTTAAAGCAGTTTTATGACTTTAAATATCCTATTTTTATATTCCTCTGAGTATTCTGTCCTGCAAAATTCTGTAATCTGGTTCTTATCATCTGTCTTAAACCTAAAATTGCATGTTAGGTCTTGCTTTACTGGAAATGAGCTATCTATTAAAAAGACCTTCAAAGGATGATATATAGAAGCATTAATTAATTTCCTTTAAGTGATAGAAGCAATAAATCCAACTAATTGGCAGGAGAGAAATATATGAAACACATTTAAAATCTTACAGAAGAAAATGGTTAAAATTAATTAGGAAGATATAATTAGGAGTTTGGAAAATTGGGTAGTGAAAGTGAAGCTGGATATCATGGCTAATACTCTATTAATATAAAATTATTTTCAGACAAGAATAGATTTGACCTATCTTTGCAAAATGCCAAATTAAATATAAATAGAACAGAGTGATAAAATAAATTTCTTAATTCAAAATGGGAATTATCTGAACTATAGAGTATTGGTGTGACTTGTTATCCTGAGAACAATAGAATACCTGTGTGATACATAAATCATGTGTTTATGTTTATACATATATTCATCCATGTATTTATATGTTAATAAAATATTACAATATTTAAAAAAATCAAAGAGGTGAAGAAAATGGAAAAAGCAAATGAGAAATAGCAATCAATAATATCTGTGGAGTTCTGTAGAGTTCTGGTTTTCATTTTCTTTCAGATAACTGAACAGTAAAATATCAACGACTCTATTCCTGCTTTGAGCTCTGAATTTCTTGTTTTGTAAAGAATGTCAAGCCTCAAAATTTTATAAGGAAAGAGAAAACTGAATATCAATGTTCTACACTACTAAAAGTATAACTATGTCAAATTACAGAAGTATTACAATATATGTTGTGAGTGGGTTCCAGTCCATGCAATATTAGCAACACAATAGAACACATTAAGTTCATAATTGATTCAAAACAAAAATATAATGCTGACAGTCTTCAGAAGAAAATAGGATTATTGTGCTACAGAAAAACAAAAACAAAGCATGGTGAGATTTACAAATTAAGCACTTCATATTCAGCATCCCTTTAGGGAAATATCCTTTAAACAGTCAAGTATAAAAATCTGAAGATAACACAGTAACTATCTCTTTTATCCTCAAAATTGCAGCTCAAATTTTTTCATTCATAACTTTCAAACTCATGTCTCACTGAGCTTTGGTCTACCATCACCCTAAATTAGATTTGCTTTAATCTTCAGAGAAGAGATAAAAAAAGAAGAAACAACACTGTAATCATGTAGGAAGTGATGGATTTTCCCTTGTCTCTATAAAGTTTGCTGTCTATTAATTATCAAAGACCTGAAAACAAGATATATGTTCAGTGTCATGTGCACGTTTATAAACCAAGGGCATTGAGAAGATTCCACAGTGGTCTGTTGGATGGATACAAATTCATTTAAAGTTAGCTATCATGTCGTGTTCATGGTATATAAGATTTCCGGTACCCTGACTAAGAATAAAGAGATGTATACTTAAATCATGCTACATGACACTTCAAAAGGTTTTTTATCTCACCTAATTTAAGATTCATAACTAAAGCCAGTCTATGATTTTATTCTGACATTTCATCTGTTTAGCATAAGGAAGAGTCATCATGACCTCAGAATCTGAGCCAGCCACAGTCTTTCAGCAATCTAATTTTATACTCAGTGGGCTAGAATACTTTCCATCATTCTGGAAATGCTCTGGTTCATCTAGGAAACACTAATTCATGAATTTTATCTTTGGGAGTAGGCAGTGGTGTAGCAGTGATAATGCAGATTAATATTAAGTGTATTTAATTGTCTAAAAATTCAAAATACAAAACTTACTAATGGGAATAATCCACTTTAGGTATTTTGCCAGCTGTGCAACAGCAAATATTCCTGAGTGCAATGATTTCTGAGATACATGCTTCTTGAAGTTTCCCTGATTAAGTGAATCAGACATACTTAAAATGCAATTTACAGTACTCAGTTTTAGACTGATCTGTAACAGCTTGGAGTATTTAAATGTCAGAAATTGCTATTTTTATGTTTCCTTTTCAAATGCTGATATACTTAATATTCCTCTCTTTAAGTTTGCTTTAATCTAATGAAGTTTTATTTGGCATACATAAAGCTGACAAAAGCAGACTAAGACATACATTTAAAAACAGTTATTTATGGACTGGTTGTTCTACAGATTGATGGAACCAATGTACATTTTGAGTGGTTAATCCTTCTAAAATAGAGTTAAAGTTTGTGGTCTGTATGGACAATATAACACCAGGCACTTTGAATAAAGGTTTTTCAAAGAAGAACATATAAAATCTCTGGTCAATGAATTGAATACATGTAAGGTTTCTAACAAAGAGTGATAAAGAATAGTAAATGATTAAGTGGAAGTTCCAATACAAATTACACAGACTGAAAAACAGAGAGTTCATGTGTAAGACCTTTCCATTGTCTCTTCCACAATTCCCATGTGGGTGTCATAACTGATGCAGAAACTTAGGAAGGGAGGCCTACCTACCTCACCAACCATCTTTCTCTGCCACAGTAAACATAGGAACAGCTTAATCTATCCTAACCTCCAGACAATACAACTGAAGCCTGTTGTTCAGACTTGTTTTATTTTCTAAACGGATATGCAGTGGCTTTCTCTAATTGTTTTTAATCTTATGCCTCTCGGCAGTGCTTTTAAAAGTCTCACTTAAAGATGATGAGGTCAAAGACAGTTATGACATTTATTAATACTGTTTAAAAGGTCAAACCCATTGAGCTTGTGAAGCATGAAATAAAAGAGCTTCCGACGGTAAATGTATTAATGCCTTAGTGTTCAGAGTAATGTTGAACTGAAGTATATTATGTCACTGAGGCTACAGGTATAAAAAGGCATAGAACATCACAGACATGCACTGAACAAGATTAATATTTCTCCAAATGTAATTTACAGGAAATGCTTGTTCCCAAGGACATCATAGGTTGCCTGTCAGACCAGTTTTCTCTGTTGAATTAGTTTATGTTATTTAATTTATTTACATTCTGCCTAATTCCAAAAGAGATTTGTGATTAAACTACATGCAAAGAGAATCAATGAGTAGATGAATACATTAGATGTAAAAACTCAAAATATGCAAAATATAGTTTATCCATGGATATGGATATATTTTATCATTGTCAAGAGTTAGTGTGATTTTGTGAGTTTAGAAAATAATATCCATAATAGCTGACTTTATAAAACCATAGTCATTGTGTTATTGATTGTGTCTGAAGCACAAGGAAAGACCAGGCAAAGGCAAAGGACAGCACCATGGCTGTAGTTGAGTTCACCCTATTCCAAGATTAACAAATGAGAGGAAGAATGTGTGTGTGTCAGGGAGAGTGGGAGTCACACTTAATTTAAGCCAGTTCTGAGAAAGCAGAACTCCTCAGAGAATGTTAAAGCCACTTTAAGAGACAACTCCATGAGTTGAGGGACAAAATAGCAAAGGTGTGAACTTTGTTTAGTATTATGTGTCATGAAATTTAAAATATTTCTTTCTGTTATTACTGTAGCATAACCTTCCCCCTGGCAAGTGAAAGAATGCTGTTTTTATATGAACACAAACTAAGAGTTACTGTGGACTGAAGAATAATTCTAAGGGGAAAATGAAATGTTATACACAGAAATATGAAGTATCCAAATAGAGGGTGTTTAGTAACATGACAGGAAGCAAAAAAAATAAGTTATAACATGGAGAATGGCATAAGAGTTGTGTTGTATTATCTATCATTAGTGGTTTTTAAAAAATACAGCTTTCAGAAAATTCAGACTGCTATGAAACCAAAAGAAACATAAATTTTAGAAATTAAGCAAGTTGGTAACAGGACAGAAAGAACAAAAACATTGAGAGAAACGGAGTCCTAAGTCCATGTTTAGTGCACCAACACAGCAGACAATATCCTGCCTACATTTCTTCCAACCCTAAATTCTGCTTGGCATTTTGATGTATGTGTGTGTACATGTGTGTTTGCATGTATGTGTGTGTCTGTGTCTTTGTATGTGTGTGTGGTTTTCTTAAGGTGCCCAACTATTATGACAATTTTCCATCATTTAAGAGAAGTTGTTTTAGCTTTTTTGTAAAAAAAACTGTTAAAATAAATACCTTTGCTATTAATCTTTTAATAGGTTTCCAATCCAAGCATCACAAACATTATTTCATTTATTTATAATAGCTGACTTTATAAAACCATATTTAATCTTCAACTTTGTTCTAATTATTATTTATGTTTTATTGAACAAACCAACCTGACATATAACACACAAATGTCATATCTACTTAATTTTATAAATCAGTACTTCACAATTCCCATTTCCCAAGCTTTTCCAAACTTTATCTGAAATGTGGTAAGTGTAGCTTTAAGAATCGGAGCAAGAGAAATTAAGGAGTCTTCAAGGTTGAATTTGGTGCTGACACGTGAAAAATAAGCAGCATTCACTAAGATAAGCTATCTTCTATGTACTTGTGAAGACTACTATGCCCTAATCATGATGGTGGCTATTTCACCTTTGTTTGTATGTAACTTTCCTTTCTAAGACATTCAGAACCAATGTGACAATGGATAAGGAGAGTAAATACTGGCCTTTGGTAGAAGCTACCACACTGAATATAGAAAGAAATTCTCAAACACGAAATGTGATTTGACTTGTGGCTCAATGAAGAGCTTACCCTCTCATCAACCTTTCTAGTCTTTATATTTAAAGTTTCTCGTATCCCTGTTTGCTCTTCTTTAGTTGAATTATTTTCTTCAGTTAAATAATTTTATCGGCTTGCTGTGATTTTTTTTGAACCATGGGTTATTTTAAGACATTTGAAGATTTTTCAATTATTCTATTGAAGCTTTCCAGAATAATTCCACTTTGATCAGAAGATACCTTTGCTATTATTTATACTTTCATTGTGTTCGTATCAAGTATCTAGCATGTAGTTCATTTGGGTTGTGCCCTACCTTCAATCCTAAATAGCGTGTTTCTGGTCCTCTTCTGCAGTGTTCTGTGTCAAACCAGTGAAGGCGTTATACAGTTTATGGTTTTATATCTGCTTTGTTATTAACAGCTGCCAATATTTATGTGTAATTATAAAATTTTGCTTTTCTTTTTTATGTCTTTAAATTTTGGCACTTTGTACTTTGAAACAAAGTGTCTCCTCACAAATTCAGTATTGCTATATTCCCATTTTAAGGGGCATTTTACATAAAAGGTCTTTATTTCTAACATTTTCAATACTAAAACTGAGAATTTTATCTTCTTGTAGTATCCATTTTTTATATTTGTATGATATGATATTTGTCCCTCAGTAAATCTATATTGTCATTTACAGTGTAACCTTTGTAAACAGTAAACAATTGACTCTCTTATTTGTATTCATTCTGCCAATCTTTTTCCCATTGGCTAAATTTGTGTATTTAAGCCTTAAGTTATTTACCAATATGGATAGATTTAATTTATCTTCTTACAATATATAGTCTAATTGTTGCATATACTATTCATTTCATTATTTTTGTTTTTTTATGAATAATAATGTATTTTTTATCTTTCTATTCAAATGTTTTCTCTACATTTCTTTGTTCACTTAGTGAATGACTTGTGAAACAGACTTAATCCATGAAACTTTTGCTGATTCTAGTGTGCCTTTCAGTTTCTTTTACATTCTTCTTTTTTTAAAAAAAATAAAGTTTTATTATGTATCCCAGATTATTTTGGTGCACAGTGTATAGACAAGGTTGTCTTCAACCTCTTGGAAAACCCTCCCAATTATGCCTGTCAAGTTTTAATGTTACAGACATGAGCAGACATACTTAGCAATAGTTTTTTGATTTTCAAATAATATAAGAAACTTATGGAAGATCAAGTCCATGTATCTGCTTCCGAAAGTTCATTCTTTTTCACTAGTATTGTTGTGTAAGATGCCTAGAGGATTATACAACATAAGTAATTACATTTTATTTATATATACATGAATTTGTGAACACACAAATCTCTTTTCATTTATGTTGTCTCTCATTTTTTCTTCACTACTGGGTTTTACTTGCAATAATTTGAATTCTACATGGGATTTATCCCCAGTCTGTCAGTCCCACCCACAGGTGCCCTCCAAGTGTTGAATTTCAGAGTTATGGTAACCTTGCCCCACCAAGAATAAAAGGAATATAATTTGAATATTAATACCTGTTATTTCCCTCCAAGAAAATTGCAAAGATACATCAGACTGCTCAATGTAAATCTCAAATACAAGGAAGAAACTCCAATCAAGGTGAAATGAATTCATGGTACAATCTCCAGAGAGACTGAAAGTAAGAAATCAAAAGAATTTAAAATGAGGTAAAGTATGAGTCTAACATGAAGAAACAGTTAAATTAAATACTCCCATTTGGGATTCCTAAACAAATGGTGTCTCAGTTCTTCTGAGTTCTTCATTGTCTTATACTGGTAAGTTTGTTTTTGCTTTTCTAAATACAGGTAGAAAATTTACTTTCCAGGGCCTGGGCATAAGTGGATTTTTAATAAATCAGTAATCAGAAATTTTAAATTTTCATGGCAAAGTGACTTAGTTTCAATTTTAACTTTAATATATACAGGGTGGAAATACTCAAGATAACTAACTATACACAGATACATACAATTAAATGTGCATAATAAATACTGCAAATTATGACTCTTAGAGTTTCTTAAAGTCATCAGGAGATGCAAAAACAACTCTTTCCTAAACAGAAAAGTGTTGAATTGACACTAACAAAAATTTTAACACATCTGTGGGTTCACAGGAAAGAAAGAAAATCATCAAAAGATCAAAACAAGTGAATTAAAATACAAATCAGCTAAAAATTAGGCATGTATACAATACCAAGAATCATTGTACTTTAGGGAAAAGTCAACACAAAAGCTAAATTCTGAAAATAAAGTATTAAATGCATACCAAAATGCGACCACGTGAATAAGGACATTTCAAGGAGACTAAAATATCCCAGATAAGTAGTGTTTCTGTTTCATTGTCCCTGTAAAAGGAAATATATACAAAGAAATATTGCCTCAAAATAAAATAATTAAAATAAAAAACAAAAATAAAATAAAAAAATCATGGCAACTACTAGAAGGAAATACTGAAGAGCAGAGTCAGGGGCACAGAAATGGTACTGATGGGGTGCATCTCCTCTGTCCTGCCATCATCCTTTCTCACAGTTCTGTCTCCTAAGAACAGCAGGCTGGCCATGGCAGGCCCACCACTATTTATAACTCTTACTAAACATACCACTATCTATATGACACTCATTTTAACTTATTGTCTCCAACTTGATTTTTTGGAGTTTTTTTAAATTGTTGTTTATCAATATCATGTAAGCATGTAAGTGCTACAATCTAATTGCTCTCAGTCCCAACTCTCTCTTGTGTACTATGTATCTCCATCAATTCCATTCCTTAATCACTTTTTCACATTCATGTTTTTGGATTTTTTCTATGATCCACTGCATTTAAGAGGGCCTTTTATGTGATTATGTGTGTATAACTATCCATTAGAGCCTGACGGATTCAACAGTGCATAGACAACAGAAAATAATAACTGAGCCTCTCCCACAATCTATTGGTAACCAGTAATTAAGTAGAGAATGGTAGGACTCTTCGAACTCCTTAAACTATGAGAGGTTAATGTTAGGACTAGAATAATTCACATCCGGTACAAACATCCACTCCTACTGTGAGATCATGATTACAATGGCTAAATCACACCCACAAGATAGCTTTGACATTTGAAAACGAAGCAAGACAGAAACTTTAACTTCAGCAGAGTTCATAACATGTTGAATTGTGCTTTAAAACTACATAGTTATTTTTCACATAGTATAATAACAGAAGCTGAGGAATAGTATAATTCCTAGAAGTTATAATTTTTATCTCCTAAGCACAGATAAGAAAAATAAAGAAGAATATACTCAAATGTGGAGAAAAACTCTAGTGTCTTTTTACATACTAATTTGCTTCAACAAGTGACTTAAAATGTTTTGCTGAGAATTTTGTATACATCAAATTAAAAATAAAGCATTAACGAAGAAAAACTTATGAAACCCCAGAAAGTAAAAAGGAAATTTCCAATAATTTAAACATTCATAAGATTAATGTGCTATTAAATGCTCCATGAGCAAACATAAACACATATAAGTTTTTTTTTCCCTTTTGCTTTTGCTTTGTTTTAAATCATGTCAGAGAAGGAGACTGCAGAGCAGCCTTACAAACTAGGGTGATACAAAAGATTACTTAATAAGATAGAACAGAAACAAGGAAGATAGTGACTGTGCGCTCCGTGTTCTGACTCAAAGGCTGGCAAAAGGAAAAGGAGATTAAAGTGATAAGAATGAGACAACAGGAACAAAGTGAACAGTGACGGTAATCTATCTAAAGGCTACTAAACAGCATGACGCAGCTGAACCTGGAAAATGATTTAGAGAAATGAAACAGCAAATTTCCGTGAAACAAAATGCATAAGTAAACCAAAATATTCCTAGTATGCCAACCTATATTAAAAGATAGAAATCAATGCTGAGTTTTTCCTCTGCTTTGCTTCTATCCCACCCTGGAGAATGGTGGTCAGAAACACCAAGTGGAGACCCATCACAGGCCCATGATTTGGCACAAGCCCCAGCCATAGTAGGCATTTGAAGAGTCAAATATCTTAAAGTATATTTCATTTATGTAAGTGGGATTGACCAGCAAAGGGAAAAACTGAGCAAAACTCAGACTGGTACAAAAACAGGAAGGAGGCAGTGAAAATGTGAAAGCCATGGTGAAACTGTACAACACAAAAAATCATACGCAACTTTTTTAGTCTGCTAATGAAATAAAGTGAAGATGCTCTCCAATGCCGGAAAAATACATATCGCACTTTGGAGGGAAGAAATCTACATACTGAAATTTTGCAAACCAATAGACAGTTAAGGTATAAAACTTAGAAACAGAAAAGACATATGCAAGGTTTGAGAGCATGTGAAATCACATAAACATAAATCTCTGATTATGAAACAATAGGAATGCTTAACCTGAAAAGAAAAATGCTCTAAGTTCTAACCAGGTGAAAATATAACTTACAAAATTATAAGTTTTAGAGAGTAAGATATTACAGTGAGGATTATAGTGAAATACTTTTTGTCTTCCATAGAGGATGTAAGTAATGGGATAAATTATTAGCAACATTTGTCTTACCATTGAAGTCTTTCTCTCATGCCTCATCTGCTGTTAGTAGAATGACTCTGGTGACCCCACTATCCTAGAATGTCCATTTCTACTGTAACACGTTATACCACTATCTAAATACCTGACCTTCCAATTGATTCCTTACTTCCATTTTTTTAAATAGTACCCACAGTACTTACCTCTCAGTAAAATAATAACAATAACATTTTTTCTCTGTTTTTTTGCAACCTGATATCTCTTGGATGTATAAACTATAGAAAAAATATACAACAATTTATTCAAAATGCATTGGTGAGTTGTTTATAAACATCCTGGAAATTTTTAAGAAAGTAACTTAAACTTGAAGTAAAAGATAAGGAGTTTCTAATACTAGAATTTATCAATCACAGCTATAAGATTTAAGTCTGTGTTTACAAAAATTTATCAGCCAAATCCACATTTCTGATCAGACTCCAGCACAGGGGAGAAAAAACAATGGAAGCTGCATATTTAAAGGAATCAACAGATCAGGGCTAATTTGGGCTCTCAGAGGCTGAAGCAACAATCAGGGAGCCTGTATGGATCTGTGCTAGGTCCTCTCCCATACCTTATGGTTTTGTAGCTTGGTGGTTTTATGGAACCCCTAACAGTGGGTGTATCTCTGGCTCCTTTGCCTGTTCTTGGGATCCTTTCCCTCCTACTGGGTTGCCCAGCCCAACCTTGTAATGAAGGTTCGTGCCTACTCTTATTATAACTTGTTATGTGGTGTTCACTTGATATCACAGAAAAAGCCTGCTCTTTTCTGAAGGGAAAGAGAGAAGGAGTGGATTTGGGGGAGAAGGGACATGGTGAGAAACACTAGGAAGAGTAGATGAAGGGGAAACTGTGGTCAAGATGTAATGTGTGAGAGAATGTAGAACTATTAATAAAAACCCAGAGACAGATATTGGTGTTCAACCTCTAAGACAGAAAAGCAAAACAGCCAGCCACTGGCTCTTACCTCTGCCTCATTCTGAAATGACTATCTTGCCCCCAGGAATCCTCAGAATGAGACTATCTGAGAGTTGTCTCCTCCCATTTTATATTCCTCTCTACTACTAGGATTAAAGGCACGTACCACTACCGCCCGGTTTCTATGGTAAACTAGTGTGGCTACTGGGATTAAAGGTGTGTGTCACCACTGTCTGGTCTGTAAAACTGATCAGTGTGGCTGTTTTGCTCTCTGGACTTCAGGCAACCTTAAGTTTTCAACTAAAAAAGAATAGGGGGGGGCGTGGAAGGAGTGACAGAAGTATCACAATTTCCCTTAGAAACAGAACAGAAATAAAAACACTACATAAAAACCTCAATGACAGGCAAATGTGTGTGTGCACATGTGTGCATGCACACAAACACACAAACACACACACACACACACACGTGAGTGTTGCTAAGCCCAGGATCTCATGCATACTATGCAAGTTCTTTACTGTAGTACAGTAAGCACAGCCCAAGAAACATAGTCTTAGCCACTTTATTCCAAAGATTTCAAGACCTCTAAATTTAGAGCTTACTGTGTTCCTAAAGAACCATATTAACTAAAAAATAGGCACTCAGTTTCAAGATTTTGATAACTTATACCAAGAATAATCTGCATGATTTATGGAGATACATTCTTAAACTACAGGCTATGAGACTGAAGTCATCAGTTTATACTAGAGATTCTGTATTGAAAGGGGTGTTTAGCATAAAATTTTGGTATTTCTCACTGGCTAGTATATGGCCTGACCTAAAGACATGGAATTTTATAGATTTCTTGGTATGTCAAATACACCTTCGGAACACATCCAGACTAATACATTTTATCTCCCACATCCTTCCTATAAAATTATTTTGACATTTCTTCACCTGTATGTGTGGTCCTATAGGATTTTCCATTTGAAATCCAGACAGCACTGACTATTCCAGCTGTCACAGCTTGCAACCTGATCCTCATGGAATATTCATCCTTGGAACGAGGCCATACAAGTGAATGCCAAGTAGTGGCATGGACAGGGCAGATAGAGCTGTTCCAGGCACAGTCTCAGCTGAGGTCCCAGTTGATAGCCAGCATCAAGCACGAGACAAGTGAGGAAACAAAGTGTCAGATGATTTCAGATCACTCCAGCTGACGCTAAGTATAGCAGAGCTCTACAGAGTTTGCCCATTCATGATCAAATATATACTGCAGCAGTTTTAATGTGCTTAGGTTTGAGGGCTTATGCTATCACCACTTAATGGATAACTAGGAACACAGCATAATTTGCCTGTCCCCAACCAATTGGTGCACAGATGCCCTATTTCCTATTCCCCCATTCTGCCCTATATGTAGTATGGAGCCTACACACCGTATTTGTGAGCTCTCTGCTAGTTTTCTTGCCACTTAGTTTGGAAGATAAGGGGACCTAGAGGCAGTTTGCAAGGTGAGATAGGTCAAGCTGGAATATTTCACTTATGTGCTCTTGGTATCACAGAATGTACCCTTCAGAGTTATCAGTGTGTGTACAGGCAAATCTTATACTGTTTTAGCTTTGTTTGTGGTTGAATCTGTTTTTATAGAAAGCTATGTACTTCCTGTGTTTATCCAGAAATATTTGGTATCAACAATTGTGATAAACTAGTTTTGCTACAGATTTGTAGATATTTCATCTCCTATTTAAAGATCCTATGTAATAAATTTCTAGAATTTTCAATATTGCAATTAATATGCTTTTTATTTCCTCAGCTGAACTTCCTTTAAAAATGCAGCTGAATGGTTTCAATATACAGAGGTAGAGTTTTGCAACTGAAGAAGCAACCATAAGCTTCTTATTCAACCTATAAGCAAACATGAGGGTAGCATCATTCATAAAATGAATTTTGGATATAATACGGTGTAGACATGAGTTAGTTAATCCTTATTATGATCGTTTTCCTGTTCCTGACTGCATTCAGCAATTCTAGAGACATGGATATATTTGAATGATGAGGCAAATAGAAGTTTTGGCTTACCCACTACTGTTCAAAATAGAAATATTAGTGAGAAATTATTCCATTATATTTTATTTATTATATTATTATATTATATATTATAATTATTATATATTATATATTATATATATTAATATATTGTAATATATTATAATATTATAATTATTCCATTCTATTTGATGTTTTGCTTATACTTAAGAGAAGAAGTAATATAAAAATAGTATTCTCCCCTATAATTTGAGTGATAGCTGGTCCTCTAGCTTTGATAAAGTGATTGAGCAGACTCCGTATTTGTGTCAGACATTATCCTTTGCTGAGGGAAACTGGCTGTTCAGAGAATTTGGCTAAGTTGTCACTTTCATCAGTGGTATAACAAATGAGAAGCTTCCAATGTTTCAGTAAAAAACCTCAAACATCCTTGAGCAAACCTTAAGGCCAAATCCCACTAGAAGAACTACTTCCATTCAGCTAAGTTCTGCCTCCCAAAGACTCTACAGTTTTTTCAAACAGTATTACTGTCTGGGGAACAAGTATCCAAACACAGAAGATATTTGGAATATAAACTACATCATCAATTGATAGGCAGTAACTTGCCTTTGCATCTTCATAAACTCATTGCTAGAACAGGGTTGAGTACTTTTTGTGAGGCATGACACCCATCACCTGGAAATCTTCTGGTTTATGAACTCACAATACTAAGAGCATGCCTTGGGTGGTGTACTAATTTCTCTTTGTTACTGTGATAAAACATCATGACTAAATATAAATTATAGACAGTGTTTATTTTGCTTACAGTTCCAGGAGCGTCCATGCTGGTTAGGAAGGCGAGGCAGAGGGCTGCTTGGGCAGGAAACTGGCTGATGCTGAACACATTTCTATCCACATGCATGATGCACAGAGATCAAACTGGAAAGCCAGCCCCAGATGACACACTTCCTCCAGCAAGGTGTCATGTCCTAAAATTTCTGTAAGGTCCCCAAACAGTACCATCAATTAGAGGGAGGTGTTCAATTAATAATCTGTGGGGGACATTTCTCAAACTGCTACATATCCCTTCTAAGAAGATGAAATTGTAAGACTGGCTTCAAGTTCAAAACAATTTTTGAAAAAAAAATGAGCTGCATGTGCTCATAGTTTTCTTATTCCTGTTATTTGCTATAATTTCTTCATTTTGTATTACTTCTTTGTTGCTGCTTATTGCAGAAACTTTTAAGAAAAATTTAATGTTTAAATGACAAATGGATAATGATATGTATAGAGTTTCTTACTTTGTGGTAATGCAATAATTTCCCTTTATTCAAAGATGGGCAAAATTGAAAAATCATTCCCATGATTATTCAAACCATATATTTTCAATCAAGTGAGTCCAGAAAAAGAGAATCCTGAATATACATAATTAAGAAATTAATCAAATGTTCAGATGGAAAGGGATGTCATTAAAAATATAGTATCTATTATTATATCTACATAGGCAGAAATTACACAGCAATAAATATATGCCTGGAGTTAAATATACCAAATCACCTTCTGAATAAGAATTTTTCAATAACACATATTACCTATTTTACATTGATTACTCCTTGTTTCAAGTACAACAGTATTGAATATTAAATGTCTGTACTAATACCCATGGTACCATAATTATTTAAACTCACACATTAACATAGAATTCTCATCAAGGATGAACTTGAAGCCATTACTAGACATTAGTGACCAACTGTAATGCTTGAATAAACTACCATATTTAGGGAAACCAGCAATACACAGAGTAGTCACATAGATCATTCTGCACATAGATGTGATAGTTTTATTCCACCATAACAGATTTCCACTCTGATTTTGGTATTCTCTCTCTTGAACACAAACACACACACACACACACACACACACACAAGGAATAATATAGAACACTCTGACAAAGCAAATTTTTATAGAAAAATAGGGCAGTTGGTTGACTCTTGAAGATTTACTGATCTTCTGTCATATGCACCAACATGCAGAACTAATAAACCCTAAAAATTCAAGAGTAATAAGGAATGGGACCTTTCAGCACTTTCCTGTAATGCATAACACTTACCAGAGGCATCCTATCCAAGGTGCTGCTCTTCTTAAACCAAATTCATGGGCCAGGCTAACCAAGTGTGGAAGCAATACTTAGGATTTTATGATTAAAAATAGCTATTGTCTTCACACTAAATTTTGTTCTTATGGTTTTGAGTCAATTCAGATTGTCTTTAGTAGAAAAAGAAGGAATATTTTCACTGTTAAACACAAAGTTTACAATAAAGACTGAAGCTACTGTTTGGCTTATTAAGAATGTGTATTTGTAAATAAATAATGAGTGAAAAATAAAAAAATAGCAAGCCAAAAAAGGAATTTCAAGATATTGTAAAAGCAAAATTGTGTTGTAGTGATATCTTGTTTGTACAAACAAAGCTTTATGATATATTCAGTTATAAGAAATAATCAGGAATAGGGACAATCCCATTTACATAACATACATCCTATCCCATTCAGGTCTGCCAGGTCCTCTAGCACCAGGCAATGCAGAAAAAGGTCAGTTATTGAATGGAAATGTGTTGGAGGCCTCAGGATTTCATAACAAAATCATGTCAGTAGCAAAGGTTATTTTTTTTAAAAAAAAGCCTTTTCTATCACGTGGCAACAAACCACGAAAATTATAAGTAAATTGTCCTAATGGTCTTTATACAACCAAACACCACTACCTGCAAGAAGTAACCCAAAGGGTTAAAAATGAATAACCCAAAGGGACAAAATCTGACAGATAGATGTGTTCCATTTTATAGAATTTGAAAAAATTAAAATATGTACACCATACCATTGATACCTATTCAGGTTTTTCTTTCTTTTTGGGGAGGGAGGCAATAATCACAAATCTTTAAGAAAAAATGTTTTTCAAAAAAAATCTTATTTTATATACCAATTCCATTTCCCTGTATTTGCTGTCCTCCTGCTCCCCTACCTTCTCCCCATCCCACCCCCATCCATTCCTCTGAAAGGGTAAGGACTCCCATGAGGAGTCAACAAAGTCTATTACATCACCTGAGGCAGGACCAAGGTCCTCCCTTTGTATCTAGGCAGAGCAAGGTATCCCTCCATAGGAACTGGTCTTCAAAGTTCATGCACTTGAGATAAACACTGGTCCCACTCCTAGTGGCCCCCAAAATTGCCCAACTCACACAACTGTCACACACATTCAGAAGGCATAGTATGTTCTTATGCAGGTCCCCAGGTATCAGTCTGAGTCAGTGAGCTCCTACTTGCTCAAGTCAACTGTTTTTGTGGGTTTCCCCATAATGGTCTTTGTCCTTTTGTTCATAATATTGCTCCTCCCTATCTGTGACTGAATTCCAGGAGTTTGGCCCAGTGCTTAGCTATGAATCTCTGCATCTGCTTCTGTCAATTACTGGATGAAGAATGATGATAATTAAGGTAGTCATCAATCTGATTATAGGGGAAGGGCAATTAAGGTACTCTCTTCATTATTGCTTAGATTCCTAGGTGAGATCATCCTTGTGGATTCCTGGGAATTTTCCTATTGCCTAGTTTCTCGCTTAGCTCATAATGGTTCCCTCTTTCAAGGTGTCTCTTTCCTTCCTTACTCCCTCTCTCTGTCCTTCACCCAACTCAAACTTCCTGGTCCCTCAAGTTCTTGTTCCTGCTCTTCTTCTACCCTCCCCACTTGCCTATCACCCTCACTCTCCTCCCCCACACAATGCAAATTTACTAAGGAGATCTTGTACACTTCCCCTTCCCAGAGGGATTAACATATGTCCCTCTTAGGGTTTTCCTTGTTTCCTGGCTTCTCTGGGGTTGTGGACTATAGGCTGGTTATCCTTTGCTTTATGTCTAATAACCACTTATGAGTGAGGATATACTATATTTGTCTTTATGCATCTGGATTACCTCTCTTAGGATGGCTTTTTTTCTAGTTACATCTATTTGCCTGCAAATTTCAATATGTCTTTTTTTCTGCTGAGTAGTACTCCATTGTGTAAATGTACCACATTTTCTTTATCCACTTTTTGGTTGAGGGGCATCTAGGTTGTTTCTAGGTTCTGGCTATTATGAATAATGCTGCTATAAACATAGTTGGGCAAATGTCCTCGTAGTATGAGTGTGCATCCTTTGAGTAAATGACCAAGAGTGGTATTGCTGCATCTTGAGGTAGACTCATTCCCAATTCTCTGAGAAACAGCAATACTGATTTCCAACGTGTCTGCATAAGTTTGTACTTACACCAGCAATGGAGGAAAGTAAGTTCCCCTTACTCTACATCCTCTACAGCATAAGCTTTCACTATTGTTTTTGTTCTTAGCCATTCTGACAGGTTTAAGATAATATTTCAAAGTTGCTTTGATTTGTATTTCCCTGATGGTTAAGGATGTTGAGCAGTTCCTTTAGTGTCTTTTGGTCATCTGAGATTTCTCTGCTGAGAATTCTCTTTTAATCCAAAGTCCTTGAAAGTTATTATTACTTACTATTTAATATAATAAAGAAATGGTGGTTAGCAATTAGTCACCTATTACACTTGAACATGAAGTCATATTAGGTATGTTTTCTAGGTCAGTGATAAATTTTAAATATATAGGTCATCTTCAAATACTTCAGAGATCTACAAAATATGGCATTTAAGATGTTTTAATAACATAGGCTCTTTTCTTTTTTCTATGACATTGAGACATATCTGCTTCTGGCAGCTCCAGTCTACTTCAGGGAAGATGATGGGCATCAAAAAAACTTCACATGGATTTTACTTTCTTTGTGGTAAAGGATAGTCACTAGGTAAGAAAGTGTTCTTGCCTTGATTATCGACAGTATGCTATACAAATTGGATACAAAGAAAGGACTACTAAACTTTGACAATACAAAGTAAACAGCACTTCAGAATATCCTGCTTCACAGAAAAGTCTGCCAGATATGCTAGGCCTATAGGCTGAAGATGAATGCCCCACCATTGCAGAGGAGACTTGGGTGACTGTCCTTGTAGGCAGCTGTTTCTATCATTTCTCACATTTTTGGGAAGTCACTTGTTTGCACTTCCTGGTTACTCAGGTAATATTATTTCCTTCTCAAGTCTCTGATGGAGTTGAAAACTTTATAGTTATAGTCTTCCTTATTAACAGATTGAGAGAATGTGGGGTCCCTCTGAAGACCCCACTGAAGAATTGAGCCAGTCACCCAGCCCAAGACTGGCCCTGGCTGAAGAGGGGAAGTATGCCACTCACCTCTGGGGTCCCTGAGACAATCAGAATCAGCGGGGAGTCTAGTTAAGCAGGAGCTCTTTTATTTCCTTGCAGGATGCAACTTATAAAGCAAAATGCTAGAAATCCCAGAACAGGAAGGGAAATTAGCCAATCGCATCAGCAGTCATGTCTGCATGAGCTGAGGGAATCATGAGGCCATCAGACAGTTTAACTTCATCTTACCCCATGTCTAACCATAATCATCTTGTAAATCAGATCTCCCCATTGCTCCCCTACAGTGCCATCTTGCCTGGGAGTATTCTTCATGGGCTTTGCAATGACACGCCCTTTTCTAAATGTTAGGTTTTTGTGAATCTGTCACACTTTTGGTGTAGCTCTTACACTTTTAGCACCAACTGTGTCTTTTTCTGTCACTTTTTTATGCTAACTTGGCCACTACAGTCTCCTATATGCTCAATTCAGCCCACAAGAGAAGAAATTCACTAAAGAAATGTGAAGTATCTAAGTTTGAGAAACATAAAAAGATAGTTTTAGTAATTCATGTTCGAATAGAAAGTGAATTAGGTACAACTTTTGGACTCACCAAGATAGGGTATATATGGAGTATTTTCTCTGAATCTGTCCATTGTTAATGGAATAGACATTACTGATGTATTTATTTTCTGCATATATTGTATATAGTTATTATACTTATTGTATATAGTTTTTCTTATAGTAGTTTAACCTTCCTTTTTAAATTTTTAGACAAAAAAGGGGAAATTCAGTGATATCTTGCTTGTACAAATAAAGTTTGCCTGAATATCAGAGTGTAGAGCTAACCATAGATGTCTGTAGGTCTGTACAGACAGGCAGGAAGCAATATGGCTGGGAAGAGAGAGGAAGTGATAAGAAGAGAAGAAACAGTAAATCAGTCTCTTTTCAGCTGGGTAAGGTGGTTGTGGTTTTGCTCCTTCATCTCTGATCTCACAGCATTTTCCCCAATATCTGACTCTGGGCTTTTCATGTTAAGACCTATCAGAACTCATGTTACAGTGTGTTCCGATATGATTCTGTAAATGTGGCTTGGTGTCCGACACCATGATAATCCCAGGTGGCTGACATGACTCAGGTCATCTGCACAGATCTCAGTGCAAAAAAAGCCCAGACTCTGGTTGCTATAGACCCATTGGCCCAGATATGGCAATCAACAGCAATCCTAGACTGGACTACACCATGGCCCTGGTGACAGCACAGGCCATTTGGATCAGCAGGGCCCTTGGCAACCCCAAGGCCACAGGTGGCAGCCCTGGGCATCTGCAACATGGGCCATAGACATCAATACAGACCTTACCTGTGGTAGGTCTATGTACTCAGATGGTCCAGATGTCAGTGCCCCGGGTGGCAGTGCAGGTCACTCAGGCAGCCGTGGCCACAGTGGCAGCATGGCCCTCCGTTACCAACATGACCTCAGGTGGGGGCCCAAAATACAGGCTTCTGCACAGCCCTCAGTGTTGACAGGAGCCACAGACATCAACACAAGCACCCTTAGCTGCTTTAAGGCCTAGAATCAAGACCTGGCCCTTGGCAGTAGCCAGGCCTGGATATCACCTTGTACTCAGGTGACTAGCACGCCATTCATGTCAGCCTGTTACAAATATATTTTTTATTTGGTAAATTTTTTGTAGACGTATATAATTTGTTGAAATCCAACCCAATCTTTCTCCCTCAAACTTTCCCTGGCCTAACTACCTAACATATCTCCATTTCAGCTTCCAGCTTCTAGTTTCAAGTCTTCTTCATTTTTATAACCCTCTAAACCTAATTAGTGCTAGCCATATGTCCATGACTTTACACACAGGAGCATGTGGGATCACTTTTCTATAGGGTTAACCGCTGGCAGATTGCCCATGCCCTTATAGCAGGGGATGACCCCACATTCATGCCCATGTGGCAGTACTAATTACTATAAGCTTTTATTATTTCTAACAGAGATAGACTTATTTTGAATTTTGAATTAGTAATCAATCAGAATTAGGTAAAGCTTTTTTTTGTTAAACATAAAAGCAAATTGAGCAAGCCATGAGGAGCAAATCAGTAAGCAGCTGCCCTGCATCCACTCTGCATCAGCTCCTGCCTCCAGTTTCCTGCCCTGTTTGAGTTCCTGTCCTGACTTCATGGAATGATGAATAAGGATGTGAAAGTGTAAGCCAAATAAACCCTCCCCCCAAAAAAGAATTCTAAATTACAGACAGGAATTTAAATGGCATGCATAGCTGAAACTGTCTTTTAAAAATAAAAACAAATTTAGAATTATTATGCCTTCTGAACTAAAGAGATCATAAAATCAAGGCTGTGTGATAGATACGTACTGTAGGTATAACTAAAAATACATGCTGTGCACGCACACACACGTACGCACACGCACACACACACACACTGTTAAGTAACTTTTCTTTTCCATATTCAAAGAAATTCCTTAGGAAAGTGTTCTCAACGGGAAGTGCTAAAATAGTCAG
The DNA here is from genome assembly GCA_001685095.1 of Ellobius talpinus. Taxonomy (NCBI): domain Eukaryota; kingdom Metazoa; phylum Chordata; class Mammalia; order Rodentia; family Cricetidae; genus Ellobius; species Ellobius talpinus. Next base: position 24,842 of record LOJH01008898.1, read on the forward strand.
TAATAAGAAACACAACCCAGCCTGGTGGTACAAGACTGGGATTCCAGGTACAAGGAGGCTGATATGAAATGATCAAAAGTTCAAGTTGGTGTTTTTGATCAGAAAACAGTCCTGAGCGAGGCAATGCAGACCCAAAAAGATGAGCATGGTATGTACTCACTCATAAGTGGATACTCGCTGTAAAGCAAAGAATGTGTAGCCTGCATTTCATGATCCTAGAGAAGCTAAGTAACAAAGTGAACCCTAGGAAAATGTATATAAATCCACCTGGAAAGGGGAATTAGAAAAGATATCCTGACAAAATTGCAAGCATAATGGTGGAGGTGAAGGGATGGTGGAAGGGGAAAAGGGAAGGAGAAGGGGAGCAAGGAGGAGAACTTGAGGTAACAGGATAGTCAAGATGGAGGATGGACAGAGATGAGAGCAATTAAAGAGAGATTTCGATTGAGGGAGCCACTATGGGGCTAGCAAGAAACCTGGCACTAGAGAAATTCCC
>LOJH01008899.1:4711-29049 GCA_001685095.1 Ellobius talpinus
TCTCTCTCTCTCTCTCTCTCTCTCTCTCTCTCTCTCTCTCTCTCTCTCAATGTTGAACAAGTATAAACACTCTCTTTCTCATTGAAGATAATGTTTGATATTTTAGCAAAACCATTAAAGGGAAATAAATGAGTAAAAAAGATACAAATAAGAAAGAAAAGTCTAATTATTCCTGCTTGCAGACAGTGTGATCCTTTTCTTAAAAGATCCTGTAGACTCTATTAGAAAACTCTTACATCTGATAAAATAGTTTTAGCAAAATAGCAGGATATAAACATCAACATATAAAATCAATAATATTTCTGTGTACCAGAAATAACCTTCACAAGGAAGAAATCAGGGGAAATAATCTCAACTCAAAAGGGTAGGAAAACCAAGAATATTAAAATAACTTGTATTCTACATGACCACAATAGAACATAATTAGATATCAACAGCAATAACAACTACAGAACACAGTTAAACTCACAGAGATTAAATAGCATAGCATTAAATGATACTCGAGTCTTTGAAGACTCCCAGAGGGATTTTTTTTTCGATTCTTAGAACTGAAAGAAAATGAAAGCACAATATGCATACCCAAATCTACAGGACACAAAGAAGGCAGCTCTAAGAGGGATGTTTACAGCCCTTTGAACCTATACCTAAACTTCTGAGACAGTTCTAATTAATAACTAATGAGATGTCTGAGGGCCTGGGAAAATAAGAGGAAACAATACCTGGAAACTGTAGATAGGAAATAACCAAATTCAGGACTGAAATTAATGAAATAGTAACCAACAAACATAGCAACAAGACAAATAATTAATAATTTAAGAGTTAATTCTTTGAAAAGATAAACCAAATTGACAAAACCACAGTTGTTTAACAAAAGTAAATTCAAAGAAGATCCAAATGAATAAAACTAGAAACAAAAAGGAAAATATTACAACAGGTACCAGAAAAATTCAGAAAATCGTGAGACCATTCTTTAAAAACCTGTTACACAAAATTCAAAAATCTAAAAAAATGGATGGATTCGTAGGTGCATACAACATACCACAACTAAATCAAGATGAAATAAACAATTTAAAATATCTTCAACCAGTAATGATACTGAGGGAAAAATACAAAATCTACCAATGACCAAAGCCCCAGTTAAATTACTGAGGAAATCTACCAGAACTTCAAAGAAAAGTTGACATCAATACTATTCAAATTATTCTATGAACTAGAATGAGAAGGCTTTCAAATTCTTTTTATGAAACATTATCCCAATATCAAAATCGGATAAAGACAAAATTAAAAAAATGTTACAGACTGATTTCTCTGATGAACATAAATGTATAAATTTTCAATAAAGTACTGGCAAACAAAAATGAAGTTCACATAAAAAGGTCTATTTATTCTGACCAAGTTGGTTTCATTCAGAGATGTGGGAATTTTTTGACATAGGTATATTAGTAAATGTCATCTAAAGTATAAGTAAACTAAAAGATGGCAATCATAAGACCATTTCATTAATGGCAGAAAAAGTTTTTAATCAACTTCCCTTTATAATAAAAGTCATGGAAAGAATGGGATGGAGAGCACATACTTCCATATCAAAAGGCTATATATAAACCTTTAGCCAAAACCATGTTAAATGGAGAAAATCTCAGAGCACCTGCTAAGAGTAGGAACAAGGTAAGAGTGTTTATCCTCTATACTCCTATTCAATATGATGTTTGATAGCTTATCAAGAGCAAGAGAATAAGAAAAGGCAATAAGAATTGGAGAGATGGCTTGATGGTAGAATGCTATTGCTGAGGGATCAGGTTTGGTTCCTAGCACACACATGGTTGTTCATAACTACCTATAGCTTTGGTTTTCAGGGACCCAACACTCTCTTCTCCCTTGCCTGCCCAACGTACACACACGTGTCAACCTCTACAACTAAGATTCACAGAACTTCATGGAAAAGGGGCCAGAAAGATTGTTAGGGCCTGAAGACCAGGGCTCTGTTAAGAGATAGTGGCTCAGAGTTGTGCCTATGGAATCTTAATATTAAGATCACCTAAATAAGACCTGTACAATGACAACATCAGTTGACATCCCATTGTGGATGGGGAAATCTTACAAGATCCCATGTCTAGATGAAGATCTTTTGAGAATGAATGACTGCTAAGAGAGAGAAAATCAGTTTTTGCCAGGGATGATCCCTGATAGGTTATCCCATCTCAAGTGATTAGTTCTAAATACAAATACATATAAGCAACACTAAATAGTCCAGAAGATTGTTTTTATATCCATATGTACATACATTTATATACCCAAATATATATATATATATATATGTAACAATAATAAAAAAGAAGTTATTAAATGGAGAGGGAGTTGGGGGAGCATGGGAGTAGTAGGGGAAGGAAAATATGGAGTGGAAATTATGTAAACAACATACTCACATATGAAATTCTTAAAAACTGAAATTAAAAACCATATAAAATTACATAGAATTTTAAATAAAATTTAGACTAAAATACAAATAAATATTGAGTCATTCACTCTTTTACAAATACGTTACAAAAGTGTTTACAGATACTTATTAGCTCTTTATTTCACTCATTTTCTACTAAGGCCTTTCAGTACACCAAACATCTACATGAGAATGGGTAGGACTATGAGAAACATCTAAATTTCTAAAATGTGAAAAGATTTTTATGTTTTCTTTATGGCTCCCTTACTCAATGCAGGAGATTACAATTTAACAAATTTGTGTGCAAAATATTTATTCAGACAGGAATTGTGGAAGAGCCTGACCGCCGTTTCTATTGTAGTCTGTCTTCAGATTGATTCATTCAAACTGATTATTTTCCCTCAGAACAAACAGTAGTTAAAAGAAAAAAGTATTTTTTGGATAGTACTTGTTTTTTAACTCTCTTTTTTTACTTATTAGATCCATGACATTGAAAATTTTATTCTCTGCTGTTAAATTCAAATATTTTCACACAGAGGAACCGAAGACTATCTTTGTCTTTTGGTTGTCTTGGAAATTAATAATGTATGAAGAATGATACACCAGTTAAATATATGCATGCTTGCTTACCTTTTCTGCTCCTGCACTTCGGCTGCGGTGAATTTCAAAGGAAGCTTCTTTAGCCAACATGAGGCTCTGAGTCAGAGCCCTCAACAGTAATGGGACATCACTTCAAAGCTCTGAAATGGAGAAGCTGCCTGATGAATAGTCCCCAGTTCAGAGAGTTTGGTGCCTTAATGTTTATTCTTCAAAGTTAAAAGGAAACTATGCAGGGGAGACTGTACACCAAGAAATGACACTTATGATATGCATCCAGGCAGGAAGAGTGACAATCCAGTGACAATGTCATGCTGTGAAAATCACCTGAACTTTGGCAGTCTTTTTCTAAGACACATCGAATAAACATACTTTAGGGCCTGACAGGATTCTACCTCCGACATTAATGGTGTGTGCTTCTGGGTTCATGACACAACTTTGTCTCTACATACCCTGACTGGATGCATATCATTCTACATATCTCTTCTTTAACAAATCTATAAAATGGTAATAGGTTGTGGATAGCTACCATGATTCTTCCTTCCTCAAGGAAACAATGTATTGGTCCTGGCTTTGTTTCACAAAAAATTGAGTGACGATCTCAAAACATGACACCCTCATATCTGTTTTGATGAAATCAGCATGACTTTAAAAACATTTCCAAGCATTTAAGAAACACTGATTTAGATATGTGCAGTAAGAGCAGTTTCTTGTCCCTTTTTGCCTCTTGTTTCTGGTTTGGCAATGAGACTTTACTTGGTTAATTACCTCTGCACTGTACTTTGACAAATGTGTATCAACAAAGTAACTTAAAACCTGATCGTGACACAGCATCTGCAAATACTCAGCAGCGAGAAAGTGTGGGGTTTATTTAATGAATAGAAGGGAGGGCTTAATTGCAAGGTAAATGAAAACATGACAGGGATAAAGTGGGAGGAACTGTGGTGGAGCTGGTCTGGGTAGACCCTTTCCTGAATACAGGATTTGACAGTTCATAATAACTGATTCATATAAATCCCAATGTGTTCAATAAACTCTTAAACTGAGGACACGGAAAACAGAATGATAACCAGGAGAGAAAAGCCAGATGGATAATAAAGCTATTTCCTAAGAATTTCTGGAAATAACTACAGACTATAAACTAAGAAGTTCAAGCCAGGAATGCTGAATTGGACATACAGTTTAAGACAGTTGGAGATATATTTGGCTTGTTATCAGTATGTAGTAATGTTAAAAATTATAATTCAATAAGCAACTCTCAAGATGGAATCAGGTACATAAGACACTGTAAACCTTATCCATGAGAAAAATGACCGCAGAGCAGAGTGGGAAGTCCCTCAGAGCACCAGGTAGGTCTGGTACTTATGAGAGGAGAAAGATTGAGCGCATGAGAAATTTGTCACTGGAGCACAGGCCAAGGAACGACCTTTAAAGATGAAAAACACTCAGCAGAGGAGGCCTGTTCTTTACAAGATTGGTTCGCAGGAGAATTTCTTCTACCTTCAATCACCAGCTTAAAGAACTAGTGGGCAATGAAGGCTTTCCTTGAGATGTGCTGGCCTCTTAATGATAAATGTTCGAGTTGAAAATTTTTGTGGATCCTACAGTAACGTTATCTGTGTCTAATCTAGAAGATAAATAAATCAGTTATGAAAAATTATAAGTGATTAGGAGAATTTGGGCCAGGATTTAAGAGTGAAGACTTCAAGAAAAAAGTTGTAGTCAAACATATTAGATGCTATAGAGATGATCAATTGGATAAAAATGTGACATAAATTACTAGATTTGGCTCTTTATAGGATACTGATGAACTCTAAAATAGTCAATGAAGCAGAAGGATGTGACTATTGCAGGTCACTAAGTTTATTAAAGGAATATATGTGAAGCAACAGTAACACAAATACTAGCTTAAAAGGTCCCAGTGAAAAGAACAAGTTCATCATCAGAATAAGAGGAGACTTCAGCAATCTTGTTGAGAAAGAGAAATAAATCAGCGAGGGAGACATTAATAATGAAGTAAGATCTGGAAGAGATGTTTGGAACTCAAACAAGACTGGTTGGGTGTCGTGGGTGCAGACCAGTGTTAATATGCATAATGATGATGTCTGGAGGAGGAAATTTGAATAAATTAATCACCTAGAGCGTTAATTTTGTTTGGATATAAAAGTGAAAGCTGGGTGGGAGTGTTAAAACATAAATTGGTTACCTTGGCAAAGGGAGACATATCTGAGATGAGATAAAGGGGCTGCCAACAGTACTAAGGATTGAATCAAGGTTGGAGATGTTCTGTGAATAAGCCCAAGCAGTACAGTTATGTAATTTTTTCCCTGACTGTGTTTGGCAGCTTAGTGATTTCTGTTGAGCAAGCAGATGGCTGGATTTAATCATAGGTTAGGGACTGGGACTCAGACGATCTGGAAGGAGAGGCGTTAAGGTACTGAAGCACCCAGGCAAAAATTTGTTGATTGGTAATCTAGGCAATGTAGACAGAGAAAAGATGGGGTTGCTAATCAGGGAGGTCAAAGTAAAACCTATGAATGAAATACAAGGGTGGGTGGGATGGATGAAGTCTGTTCTTGAAGATCAGATGTATAAATGTGTTTTTGAGAATAAATAGTGGAGAAAGATTATAGTCTAATGTCAGTGCTTGTGTGCTAGGCTAAATGGAACCAGACTCTGTTAGTTTTTTACTAGGCTAAGATTCATATATATGGTTTATATAAATACACATTTACTTAAGTGACAAATATGGAATGGGATGTCATATAAAAAGTGTTATTAAATTTTTCTTAAGAGACAGACTAACAAAAAATCCAGTTCTGGGGCATGTGAAACCTCCAATTGTTGGTCAAGATGTCCAAGCGACTCTGAAAACAGTATAGGATATTGTTGTTGACCTTGGTTTCTTCTCAGAAATTGAAGGCACAACGTTATTGCTGAAGACACCATATACTTCAGAGAGAGTACTTGGAGGAATCAGGCAAGAACTAACCTGGAACCCTCCTCAGTGAGGACTAGGTCTCATTGAAGGAGGCTGGTAATATACTGGAAGAAGCTGTGCAAGCTGCTGAGGTAGAAAAGCTTGCATAGCTCTGTCCAGGACTACCCAGGTGTAATGCCTTTGATTAACAACAGTGACCAAAATAGCAAGATACCCCTAAAGGTGCAAGACTTGACTCTAAAGTACTAATATACATAGAGAAGAGTAGCTCTACTGCTATCAAAGAAGTTTACTACAAACCGAGATTGCTCATTTGGTTCCCAGCCACCCAGACCTGAATAATCATACAGAAACTATATTAATTACAATACTGCTTGGCCGATGACTTGGGCATATTTCTCGATAGCTCTTACATCTTAAATTAATTCATTTCTATTAATTTGTATATCACCACGTGGCTTCCTGGCAAGGTTCCAGCGGAAGCGTCTTTCTCCTTCGGCTGCTGTATGGAATCTCCCTGACTCCACCTCCTCTCTGTGTGCATCTCTTTCAGCCTGGCTATATTCTGCTCTGCCATAGGCCAAAACAGATTTATTCATTCACCAATAAAAACACTGCAGAAGGACATCCCACATTAGTTTACTTTATCAGCATGTAGAAACCAATATAGAATATAGAACAATTGACAAAATGCAGAGAACAACTAAAAGCGGAATGCTCAACTTCAGCTGGTCCGTCTGCAACAACAACAACAACAACCCTATACCTGAGACTCTGAGAATGTCATGGAGGAGGGGCCAGAAATAATGCAAAAGGCAGAGGACTAGAATAAGACTTCTTTTGAGAAAGTGCTTTTCTATATGACAGAGAAACTGTATCCAGGAAATCTCAACAAAATGAATGCCTAAACAAGATCTAAAAAATGGCAGCAACAGACATGCTAGCATAAATTGGGGGTGGTTTTCATAAGCCTTCAATTCTGGAAGAATTACTAGAGACAAGTAATGGCTGCTGAGAGAGAGAAGATCAATCTTCTTCGGGCACCTGAACTTAGACATTCCAAAGAGATCACCCATAAACACATATGAGTGACACTAATGGACTCAGTAGATTATATTTATATACATAGAAATACTATACACACACACATATATATATGAAGAACATGAGAAGAGCTTAATGAAGGGATACATGATTTAAAGTACAGATCTATGAAATGCTCAAAAAATAATATCACCTGTTCCTATTGATCATTTTAATGTACCTACAAGGAAACTAGTTTATATATAAGATTTACATTATTATATAATATTTATATGTATAAATTGTATATAAATATATACTATATATAATATTCATATATATGCAATTAATTTGTATAATTCTAGAAAAGATTTATGTACTCAATTCATGTATCTGTGGGACACAATTGATCAGTTTTTTCTACTGCAACTCTGACTGTCTCACTGTGCCTCTTCATGCATGCAGAGGTGGACTGAGTAGGAAGGAGGTCTCGATGTGAAGTGGAGCAGAGCAGAGCAGAGCAGAGCAGAGAGGATGAGGTGATCATTGACCTCCATACCCATTACTTACAGTACTTCTGTGGTATTATTTTTGAGTGTGGAGATTTTCCTAGTATAATGAGCACTACCTTCTATAGCTTTAAGTCACAACAGCTTAGGAAAGGGGCTTCTGCGAATTATAGCTTCCACATAAAAGAGTTCAGCAAGGTTCCTAAGGGAGAATGCCTTGAATTAGAGTTAAGGATTGGATACTGTCTTGTAAAAAGTTGTTTTGAACAGTAGTCATTCTGAAGAGGAGCAAATTTAAAAAAGACACATTGCCAAATGTTAGAAACCCTTTGGGCAGAAGAGGGCATTTGCTTCTAAGTTCTCCGGTTTTTCTATAGCAATACATCGGTGTTATTACAGATATTGGAACATTGTTTTTTGAGTATAGGATGAAGTTTTCCAAATATTGGATCATTTGAGTTTTTAACTGTCAACTAAAATTAGAAGGCAGCAATATTCCAATTCTCATTCAATAGTGCTCCACCATTCCCATCTATTACCTGAGTAATCTTTGGCCTCACATTTCAGATGTAGGAAGTCATCATTTCCTTTCACCAGTCAATGGATGTAATCCATGATAAGAAATCTAGACTGTCCTCTAAAGGCTAGCTCATTTCTAGGCATATAACTGCTGAGGTCTAAAGATGTTTTTTTTAAATGCTACTAAATACAAATATTATGATGCTATTTGGAAACTGCAGAACTGTAGAAAATTAGAAAACAGGGAAGAATTTCATGCCCACCTGATCAGGTTTTGTCCTTCACAAGTTACAATGAGCAGCTTTGAAGTTGAAGGAATTGGTAGCACTTGTACTCAAACTCAATCTCAGGACCCATCAGGTGATTTAAATTTTGCATGAAGACATCATGCTAGGAAATACTGTGATCTAACATGGCATCCTTAGACTAGAAGACTGTAAGCATATTTGAACTGAGGAACGTGGTTCTACTTTCTCTTGTTGATGGCTCAGACATGAAGAGGTGACACGAATGCTGTCATTTTAGGAGAAATCTAATCAGTAGATATCCTGGAGTGAAGGGAAGGTGACTTGTGCCAGAAGGACACATTAGGCAAAGGAAGGAAAGATGAAGGGAAGCACAGAAGAGCAAGCTATAGTGGATAGTGGTACTTCAAAGAAAACCTTATTATGGGAAACCCTGTAGAGGATTAAATTTCAAAAGACAATACCACCATGACCATGCACCATAGAAACTTCACGGGAGTTTGAGCTTTGTCCTGTAGAGAAAAGTGAAATAGTTTAAGAATAATTAACTTGGCTAGTTTGTGTGATAGAAATTGTCTCTTGCTGTAGGGAATGAATTCAGGAAGGCCATCTTTGTCTCTAGGAAACATAGTAGGAGCTTTCAAAATAATAGGAAAGAAAAAGAATCAGTGATGAGGCTGGAGGGGCAGAGAAATTTGACAGGGCTTTCACATGTTAGGAGTGGTATGACATTCCTGTCATGAGCAAGATAGAGGCCATAGGCTGTGTTATACAAAGGTATGCATCTTGGAGCTATAGCTCCTAATGTAAACTGTTCAAGATTGATCACCAGGGAGAATGCCCAAACATACACTTTAATATTTTTATAAGAAATTTGAGAGATATATCTGGGTAGGAAATATAGGTCTTCAACACCAGTAGACATGTTGATATTGTTTTGAAGTGAAAACCGTTGCTAAAGTCATGGAATGGATAGCATTTTTCTTTTCTTAATTGGTTCTAATAATAGATTTTGATTATATTTTTCCCCTTCCTACAAATTCTCCCAGATCCTCCCCATCTCCCTACCCATTCAGCTCCATGTTCTTTGTCTCTTAGAACAAACACAAAAAAATTAAAAGCAAAACAAATTTTAAAAACAATACAAAAAATACCTAAATGAAAAAAATGAAACAACCCCCCCATCCATGCACAGAAATTGCATCTGTTTTGTGTTGGCCAACTATTACAGGGCATAGGGCCTAATCTGTAGTATGGTTGATATAACCAGTTGACATTCCATCGGAGAAAACAGATTTTCCCATTCCAAGCAGTTATCAATAGCAAACAGTTTCTGGGTTGGGAATTTTGTATCCAGTTCTCAGTGCTAGAATTTGTCTGGTTTGAACCTATACTAGTTTTATGTGTGCCGTCTTTTTTTATGTGTGATTTTATATATGCACTAATCCTGTGTGTATGGAAGATGCTGTTTCCTTGGAGAAACTGCCTTTGGCTCTTATAATATTTCTGCCTCCTCTTCCATATAGAGGGTTTGATAAAGACATCGCTATTAGCACTGAGTGCTCACGAGTCTCTCACTTTCTGTATATCCATTGTGAGCCTCTGTGTTGGTTACAATGTACTGGAAGAAGCATCTCTGGTGATAGCTGAGCGATGCTCTGCCCTATGAGCACATCAGTATGTCATTTTGTAGGAATGCTCCTTGAACAGAGTCAAAGATGGAGGCTTTCTCCTAAGAACCAAGACCTATCTAGTTTCAGCTTTCTGGCCACCTTAGTGATGTCAAATATTGTTTACATCTTATTGATTACTCTTATTATATTTGTGCCATGTTTGTACCAGTATATATCTTGCAGGCAGGTCATTGTTGTAGGTCACAGAGTTTCTAGCTGGGTGGTATTGATGATTATGTGTTTCCTCCAGCAGCCTTCAGAATACCTTTGAGCACCATGCAAACTCATCAGTAGGGATGAAGCTCGATTTCTCCAAGCTCAGTAACATAAAGGCTTTCTTCAGCAATGATGTCTTACTATCAGGTTTTGGAGAGAAACCACTACAGGATGACTTGTTCAATAAGTCATCTACCTGTAAGTCAGTCCTAGCATAGGAGGCTTTATTTGGTGGCATAAAATGTATAGTTTGGGTATCGTTTCCCCCATTATATGATGACTCCATTTTAATTCCTTTCTCAGGTGTATATATTATAAGAAACTTCTACTGTAGTAGGTTTCCTTATAGCTTTTCGGATGGCCTATAGTGTTAGTTGTCCCTCCCCATATTTCTTCCTTTACTTTGTCTTCCCATTCCTTTCCCCACTAAATCCTCTTGTTCTAGTTTCCATTCTACTCCTATAGTATTATATTCTGTTTCCTTTTCCTTGGAAGACTCACTCTTTCCCCTCTGGCCTGTTACTACATCCAAACCTCTGTGGTCATTCTGATTGAAGTACATTTGACAAAAACTTAAAAGCTAACATCTGCATGTAAGAGAAAACTTGCAACATTTGTCATTTCTTATATGTGTTACCCCACAGAAGACCACTGTTTCTTACTCCATGAATGGATAAATTGCTAAAGGTGAGTATAAAAACACAAAGGAGATTGATCCATTTGTTACTTTTAAAATATCAGTAATCACTCGCACAGTAGAGAAAGAAAGTATGGAAAAGGATTTTTTATACCACCCACTTAAATCCTTATCAAATGTAGCTTTATGATACCCTAGGTCAGGAGTCCACAGAGTGTGAGAATGACATTGCAATAATCCCTGTGTAGTCTTAATTGCATATTCACTACATATAGTGAAATAATATTATTTAAAGTAGTTTCTATCAGAAAAGTATCTTTATGACACAATATCATAATTGTTTCATTCAAACATTAATCTCCACAAAACTATAATACTCATAATTATTACAACACTATCAGGGCCAAGAAAACATCATGGCTATGTATACCCGTGGTGTAGGAGGTCCTTCTGTTTGTGTGTTGCTTTCATTGGTTAATGAATAAAGAAACTGCCTTGGCCTAGTTGATAGGACAGAACTTAGGTAGGCCAAGAAAATAGAACTGAATGCTGGGAGGAAGGAAAGCAGAGTCAGAGAGAAGCCATGGATCCTCTGCCTGAGATGGACACCAGTTAGAATCTCTAGTAAGCCACAGCCATGTGGCAATACACAGATTAATGGAGATGGGTTAAACTAATTTGTAAGAGTTAGCCAATAAAAAGTTAGAGCTAATGGCCAAGCAGTGTTTTTATTAATACAGTTTCTGTATGGTTATTTCGGGTGTAAGCTAGCTGGGTGGCCGGGACAAACAAGGGGCCCGCTTCCTGCAACCTACCCAGCACTGCTCTTTCTTCTAATATTACTTAATTTTATAGCCATTTATTCTATAAACATTTAAAGTAGCAAAAATGATATTGTACTCACTCCATGGAAAAAACAGTCCATTAGAGACATATATAAATAATAGAATGTTGACCATAAAATTACTGTTTGACTAATTTGAAGGTGTGGTGTTTTGATTGCTTTAAGAAGCCATGAGTGTTGTGCATATATATGTATGTACATGTGGAGGCAGTACCATGTTGTAGAATATTCCCTCAATGTGCCTTCATTGATTTGAACAGGCTAGCTAGTCAATGAGCTTCAGGGACCTGTCTATCTCTACCTCTTTCACAATTATGGGGGTAGGAATGTTACACAGATCTGGTGGGCATGTCTGGCTTTACATGTAAGTTCTGAGGATTTGAACTTGGGTCTTTCTGCTGCACTTTGCCAAGTGAATAATAACCCCAGTCCCTAAATGTCATGATTACTGTGGTTTTCACTTTAACACTACCCAGATAGGCTCATATAAACACGAAAAAAACACATTTGAGAGTTACCTTAAATCAGAATGAAATCAATTTATTTTTCAAACTATTTAAGTTACATTTGTATTTAAAACTGGCTAGTCACATGTCAGTGTAAAAGAAAGCTACATTAGGCATTTAAATGAATTCAGTAATCAAATGTCACAGGACCTGTTTAGCCTCCTCATAACACATTGTTTAAAATTTTACCATGGCCTGAAATCTTGCATATTTTACCACTTTATGAAAAAAGATAAAAAGAAAATATGTACGATTTGATTTTGGTGGTTGGTAGAAGATAGCATTCAATCAAAGTCAAGATGCAACTAAAGCTAAAACCACTCCAAAAGCTATTTTAAGTAATAAATAAATCTTATACTAGTATCAGTACATAACTAATTTTAATTTTCTAAATTAAAATTATTTAATTTTTCCTACATTAAAATAATCTAAACTTTCTAAATTAAAATTGTCTAAAGAAGAAAATGCTCTATATTTTAATCTAATTAAAATTTGCTTATAAATCCTTCATAGATTTTACTAAATATCAAAATTAGTAGAATAAGTAAGATTCTGAAAAGATTGTTTAGAAAAAACTATATCATCATTCACAACATAAACACACAGGGACATGTATTATTTTTGTTATCTCAGAAAGTCATTAATGATTGTCAGGAGTTCTTTTCTCCTCCCTTCTTTTTTTTAAATCAGAACAGAATCTTTCAGAACTAGAAATGAATGCCGCTCTCCACATACAAACTCTTCACAGCATAAAAGTATCCATGGAAACCCTTACCTGTTTGAAGTTCTAATATGCATATACAAGGTTATTTTCTTTTACATTTTATTCCAGCAAAGAAAAACGTGAAGAGACTTAAAAGCACTGAATTGCTAGAGACATTTGAGGCTTTTGAGGACTTACGTAAGAATTTTCAGCACAAAGCCATTTTATTTTAGTAGTTTCTATTTGGTGCAAGACCAAATGATTGCATAGAATATGTTCATTAGCAGTTTTAACAAGAATTATTAAGTGTTCTATTGTATCTATGTGAATAACTATTATTTTGTTTAGATGCCATAGTGGATGTACATGTAGGATAATTACATTTTATATTTTTTAATCCAACAAAATATCTATAATAAAGAAAACAAAATTCCTTCTTAAAGCTTCCTAAAAATTGAATTACTCCTCGATAAAGTATGAAACAAAAGTCAAAAAAATAAATAAAAGAATTAAGAACCCCAGCAAAGTCAAGGGCACTGTGACAGTGTATTTGCTGTAAATTTAATTAGATTTTAAGTCAATATGGAAATGCATCTCTACTTTTACAGAAAGTTTTAACTGAGGAGGGTAGACCCATTATGAATGTGGGTTCCACATAGGGTTGAATTCCTATGCTGCATACACAGTAGAAAGCAAGTTGAGTACTGGCATTGATCTCCCTCTCTCCCCGCCTTCTCTCTCTCTCTCTCACTCTCTCTCTTTTTCCTGGCTTTATAAACAATGTGGACATCTGATTTTCTTTCCTTTTGTCACGTCTTCACCAAAACAAAGGACTGTAGATCCCTGAGCTTTAAACTAAAACAAGCCAGTGAACAACTTCTTGCCTAATGTTAAGTCACAACAAGGGGAAGAGGGACTACCATAGAAAACTGGCACTAATGAGTGCAGCTGTTGCTGTGGTAAACCTGACTTTGTGGCTCATAGTCATATGGAATGGGTTGGCAGGGGAAAAATTGAAGCATTTGAAGCTGTTAACCTTAAAAAGTCCTAAAGCACTATAAAAAGAGTACTTAGAAAAAAATCATTCTGGTAGTTGTCTGAAAAGTCAGCTGATAAAGTTTTAGAGGGGATAAATTACTTTTCTGGGAATACAGTTAGAGGTTATTCATAGCATATTCTTGCAAAGAATATGTCTAAATTTGTTGTGTACTCATGACCTCGGTGAAATTGAATTTAAAACGTTTGAGTTAATTTTGTCTGGTAGATGAAATTCAATGACAGGATAAAATGTGGTCCATTCTGTGGTTAATGCTGATTGTTCTTATTTAGGTTTGCAGTGAGATAGTCAGCAAGGAAAGCAGAAATACAATAAAGATGCAATATCTACTGAACAAAGGTGTCAGTTTAAAGTTGTGACAATGTGCTGCAGTTGTTGAAGGGATCAAACCCATTAAACAGAAACATGCTGTTCTGAAACTGGGAACATAAGAAAGGTTCCCCAGTAGCAAGGCGAGAACGCATCTACAGGAGGCTCCCATCTACAGGAGGCTCCAACTTGTGAAAATACAAACTCGTGTTAAGAGAGCCAGAACCGAGAATGCTGCTGAAGGGATTCTCTAATCAACAATAGTCAGATAGAACTAATTGTGCCTGTAATCCAAAGAGACCAGACTATATCATGAGATGGAAGCAGAACATGGCAGCACCATTCATGCCCTGAAACTGGCTATGAAGTCAGGAAAGATGCAAGATAGAGAGGATAACAGAAGCTTGTACCGAAATTTTAGAGACCCTCAAAGGACAGTCAGTGTGTGGCAGGGTCAGAATCCCTGCAAAGCCATTGCAAAAAAGAAAGTGAACCTTAATTTGTAATGGTAACCCTAAAATATTGTAGATGCAATGACTGTGAAATGACAGTTAAGGAAAGAAAGTTGCATGAGTAGAATTGAGCCACCCCAAGAGAGAGACTGTATGTGCTACAGGCAACAGAGCTGGAGGAATGAGAGCCCCCAAGCCCTCTGGAGCTCATATTATTCCATCATGAGCATCAAACATCTGACACAGAGCTGCAGAGTTTGATGTTAACCTTGATGGATTAGGTTTTGCTTTGAGCTAATCTTTCTTTGCTATGCCTCTTGTCTGAAGCTTTCCTAAAGATGCATGACACATATGTCTCCTGACTCAGATAGGACACCTATGATAGCCCTAAGTAAAGATTCTATTACTAAAGTCCAACTTGGTGAACTATTGAGTTTTATTGAGTTACTTACAGAACTATAGGTAAAGATTACGTACAGGAACAGCAGGAACAGTGATGACTCAAGTGTAGCTGTATCACCGAAAAGTTCACCCCAGCATGAGCAATGACTCGTGAAATTATGTCCCTGGAGCTCTCTGCACAACTGGCGAGAGGTTCAACAGGTCCAAGGATCTCCTCTCCTCAGCTTGGCTTGTGCCCTCACCCAGAAGTTCTTTACTGTTTCTGTATCTTCGGGGAGAAGCCCTTGTGAATCTTATAAATGTTTGATTTGCCAGGTATGTGAGGTTTGTTTACTCTGTGTCTAAAGAGCCTTGCAACTCCTTCCTGGAGGGAATGTTTTAACGTAGAGAAAATTGATACACAGCAATGCCTCCTCTACTTTTTTGTTTGTTGGTTTTCAGCACAAAAACATTTACTCTGTGCCACAATACATCGGAAATATGTAACTTGCTTTATTATCTATTTATTGTGTGTATATGTATGTGTGATGGACTGAATTCATTCTACAATATGATGTGAAAATAAATCTCTAGGGGCTTGAAGTGGATAGTTATAATTTAAAGTAATGTTTTGGTTGTCAAGTAGATAACAGGTAGATATATAGTTTTTTTATAGTCAAATTGACTGGATTCAGAATCACCATGGTAACGCAATTTCCAGCAAGGTTTAACTAAGGACAGAGGACTCACTGCTCTTCCTTTAAATTGCTGGTAACTCAGTCACACCAAAATGAGAAATAACTAAAACATCCCTGGAATGTATTAATAATTTTCTATTTATGGTAAATTTATGGAATGAGAAAACCGATATATAATAAAGGGCCACTCAAATGAAAAGGAATCAAGGGTATTTTTTTTAGTCTGCATTAGTTGCTTTTAGCCTTGAGTCAAAGGCAGATAGGAGACTGGGGAAGCTTTAGCCGGAGCAGGCCAAGGCATTAAGTTCACATGAGCTGAGGCTGTAGGTAGAAAATTTTAAGGCTGGCTAACTACAAGTGCAGGCTCTTAGGAGGATGGTTAGCGCAGCAGACTTGGCTTTTTTCAGTTACTCGCAGTTTGGAAGTAGAGTAGGGGTAGAGAAAGAAATCAAAGAAGTTTATGATTGATTATTCTGGTCCTGACCACTCGGGTCTGGTTGCCCCAGAGGCTGTGGCTTGGCTTCCTGGACTGTATGATGATTGTGCACAGGAGATCTTTTTCATATGTGGTCTTCTGCTGTCCATCTGCATATCTGGACTCTCAGAATAAAAGGGTAGTAAGTGATTTAATCCACTGGCTGCACAAGTTGAGGCCTACAACGAATTCAAAAGAGAAGCTCAAATAGGTGGACTGAGTCCAGGAAAATGACTATTAATGAATAGAAATTGCAACAGAAAGAAAATGTCAAGGAAATGTATGAATTACAGTTTGAGAATGACAACAGAGGTGAGGTAGACAAAACAAGTTGATATTTAATTAAGGTTTTCTTTTTTCCTGTCTTTCTTTAGAAAACATGAGTTCCCATACAAATCCATAGATTTATCACAGCATTCCCGATATGCTTGCTTCACTGTGTTGAGAAATAGTCAAGCAGGTGGCAATGGGACTTTTACATCTTGAGTCAGTGTTTGGGTAGCAGGGCTCTTCTTTAAATTATGTGCCTTGAATTCTGGCTTTGTAGATCAATGACATGTGGGTAAGGGAAGAAGCTCATCCACCATGGAACATGGAGCATTCTTTCCTTTCCGGTGCATAGGACTCATCCAGAAGAGAACGGGACTGGTCCTGCAACCTGGATCACTCTCTGTTCCCACACCCATCTGTGTTCTGTTGGCAGCTGACAATTTGCATACTGTAATCTGTGTCTTGCATATATATTTTTGAACAAACCATAGAGTGTCATGAAGATTTATTGATTTTACTTTTGTATAGGAAGAATAAAAAAGCTACAAGTGACAAGTGTGATCGGAAACTGAATGTGAGAAAGAAGGGTCTCCAGCTAAAGGCCACAGTGCTGTCCTGCCTGACTCCTCTCTGGCTCTAGCACCCTCTAACTACTGTGTGTGATGGCCCAGCCCCACCCTCCACAGGGAAGCAGAGTGGAACATTCTCTTAGTTGCACTTTATTTCCAAAGCAGCCCTTTACTTTTCACTTTCGGTGAAATCCTGTATGTGTGCATATATACAAGTGTGCATGCATGACTATTCTAACTAGTAGAAAATGGTTGGAATTCCTGGCACACAGAAAGCACAAAGTATTGCTTGTTTACACAGTCACAACATTTGTCCTCTTTCTATACCTCAACTTAAGAATATTTTTATTAGACTTTCCTGGTCATATGTTCTAAACTCCAATAATTTTACTAGAGACTCTCTTTCCCTTAGTTCTGTTTTTCATCTAAGCGATAGGAAAGCTGTTCCAAACCTTTCTCTAACTGATCACATCATATTAAGGTGAAATTTCCTAGACCCACTCTACCTTTGATCACATCGCTAAAAGAGCCAATAGAATGTGCAAGAGATTTTTACACAGGTCATGATTTTGACTAACAACTCCCCATGCACACGGGAAGGGGGTGGTTCTTCCAGCGCTGATTTTCTAGTCAGACTTATCCCAGATATTCTTTGTTTTTTCCATTGTCAAGGACCATCCCCAACATAAATCATTTCTTACCATCGTGGACGCGTGGGATAAATGAAGTCAATTCACACAACAGTATCGGGAGGGAGTTTCGGGATCACTCAAATTCTGAAATTACTTGCGTTTATTTTTCGAACAGCTTTTATACCAATGTTAACTGGGGGGGAAGGTAACAAAAGCATCATTTGCATTCTGTTTCCTAGGCAGCAGGGGAACGACTTAAGTCACTTCCTGCTTATGTCCATTTGGTCACATAGGCTGAAAACACCTCTTCCCCAGGTGACCTCATCGGTACAATAGAAGGAGCAGAACGATATTAGCATATCCCGACCACTTTCAGGATGGCGCTGGGTTTGCTTACTATCATAAGGTCGCCAAGGCGACCACCTCCTGAGTTGGAAGGTGCTGGATGCACCAGTTAGACTGTCAGACAAATGTGGGAAATGGCCTGCATTCTAGGCTCCCACATTCCATCCTCCTGTTAAGCCTACTATAGAGAACTTTGCATCATAGTATTTTATGGGCCCGGAGATATAATGATATGACAGAAAAGGTGATGAATAGCCATGTATCCTGTATGCTTTGTGGAAACATGACCCATAGATAGAAGTATTTAAATAATTGATCCATCCGTGACTGGATACATGGTATTAATGAAATCATGGACATTTTTCTTCATTTGTAAAGTAGGAAAAACAATTCTTGCATCTCTACAGTTTTGTAAGGAGTTAATAGCCTGATAACGACAGTCAGTAAAGACTGATACAGATATCTAAGGCAGAATATGTAAGGATGTTGTCATTCATTTACTTCTTAGTATAGAAAAAAATCACTTCCTCAAATATATTTTATCCTTTTAGGATTTTATAGCTGTATTATTAATGCATCTGTGCGATGCACCACTCTATACATTACTACAAATGACTATAGGATGTCTTGTGTGCATGGTTTTTGGTCTGTGGATAAATTTCAGTGAGTAGGCCAGTTTGTGTAAACAGACTTTACAAATAATGGCAACTGATTTACTGTCTTTGTAAAGACATCAATACTTTTATGCTAAGTAAACCTCCTTTTTACTTCTGAATATCCACGAATATTGTCACCAACTGAAGATGCTTCTACCAAATGCTTGAGCATCCATAACAGCATGCTGCTTTATGCCATTCTGCTGGTTAGTCTGTGAGTCTCAGTAGGGTCATGAGAGGTTCCAACTTCACGGAGTGCAATCAATAAAATTTCCCAAGACTCGTGTTCAAAATGGCTCCACGGTGGTTTAAACGCTCAGTTGACTCTTTCTTGAAATTCTAAACAGTTTTTGAAGACTGTTCCCTAGATACGCATTTTGAAACGGGTCTTGCAAATTACTTAGCCATTTCTGCCTATAATTTTTCCCTTTTTATTTTCAATAGAGATAAGGCAGTCTTTTAAGATGAGAGTGTTAGGAAAAAGAGTTCTGAAGCCTGAAGAAAGTGATAGAATCCACGGATAAAAGTGAGCTCAGGTTGCTGATAATTTGTCTGTATACACAGCTGATTGCCATGTACAGAGCAAATGTCTTGAGAACTAAATTACAGACCTCTGCCTAGGTTTAAAGTTGGCTTCTGGGTGACATTTATAAGATGCCAACAGTAGTAGCCCCAGGAAAACTTTGAACACTCAACTGGTTTTGAAATTACAACCCACAGATGACAGGTCAATCCTTGAAGCTTTAATTTAACCAGGTTCATTACTTCCTAAGACAAAACAGTTTGGTGTTGTCTAGAACATTTTTAGATAGTGTCTCATCATCCTATGTTCAAAGTGCCGTTAGGTTAATTATTTAAATTTTGAATTTTGTTATGACATTCAAGAAAATGCACAAGTACTACTATGTATTTTAGGACTTTGATATTATAAAACAGTAAGCCATCGAGTAACACTCGCCAAACGTCTGGTAAACAGGGTTATATGCCTTCTGTTCAGACTCTTCATTTCCTTGGCTAAGTTTTTCACTTTTTAGATTATTATTCTCTGAGAAGCTTGGTACAACTTTCTTAAGTTTTCTTCCCCCCCCCTCCCCAACTCTTTACTGCCCAGCACAGTTCAAACATGCATTTATAGTCATTTAAAAAAAATCCATGTGTCATTAATGTCTTCAGTATACACAAGCTTCTTGTCGCAGATGCACGCTACTGTGTCTTCCCCTTTGATGTCATCTTCTAATGGGGATGCTTTGATATCCCGATACCATGTCTCCTTTGACAAGTGTACTTTTTCCTCACTCATAATTAGTTTTGTAGCTTGTTTTCCTTGTTTTTGATTTCCAACTTGTGTCAAGTGGCTCAGTTTCCATTGCTAGCACAAGGTAGGAAGCATATCTTTCTTGCCATTTGGTTTCAATATCATCGAGGGTCACTTCTGGAGAGTCTGTACACTTTCGTGTGCCAAACAAACATTCCTGTTCACCTTTAACATACAGTATTGCTGCCTCAGCTGATCACCTATATTTTTTATTTGCTTCATCCTGAAAATGAGAGTTTTTGTGTTTTATTCTTTGTGAATTCATAGGTTATGATTCTGAACTGTCTGAGACAGCAGCATGACACTGATATAGGAGGTGCTGTACACTACAGGTTTCTGTTAATAATGAGAAAGCAATGCTTAGTACAGAAATTCTAGCCTTAATAAAAGATGTTATTGAACTCAAACTGTCCCTATAATTAAATACTTGCTTAAATCTTTTATCTTCTCCATGTGAGTAAATGGAACACAGAGATAATACACTGAAGTACCAGTTCCCTGAGGCCCATCTACTTCTCCATTTTCCTTTTGCTTGAAGATAATTACAATAATCGCTAGGACAAAGGTTATCTCACTTACACAGGGGTTCCTCATGTTCTGTTAAATGACATGGTCCTCTTAATAGGGATTACATTTTGCACAGAAGTGTGAATAAAATATGAAATAAGGGGAATTGTTTTGTAATATATTTTCTTGGATAAAAAGGTTATTAGTGTTCCTGTCATAGAAATGTACCATCATGAGGTATCTGCAAAACTCTAATCTCCCATAAGACTTTCATTCAGATCCCACTGGTGGCAGTATATTGCTTGACTAAACATCAAAACTTCAAATATTATCAAATACTGAATTGGAGTTATTGTGATTATTATGGACAAGTATTTAAAATGTTATGATGTACTCTGACTTCCCATGCCATTAAAAGCTTAAGTTTTACCAAAATATAGAAGCCTGCTGATTTGTAGAGAAATTCTTTAAAGTGTAACTTTTGTTAAACTAATTTATAAGAGGGAGCTGAATGTAATTTCTAATAGATACAAAAAGAATATTAGTAATCAATGCAAAATTGAATTATATTCTCTTTAAATGTCAAAAATATTTCGAAGATAGCACCAGATTCCCAGATTTCTCACTGCAAGGAGCCTATTGTGACAACAGTGTGTGTCTGTACCCAAAAAGGTATGTGACGTTTGCTTTAGACCAAGAAGACAGATGAGAAACAGAAACAAGGGATGTTGAAAAAGTTAAAAGGAAACAGACAAACTTCAACCTTCTGCTTCAAAATCAAGCTGGCCAAATTTTAAAAAACAAAGGCATAATGGAAAGTTAAGCAAGGGAGAGCTGGATTTGTACATGGAACAAGCAAGACCGTTTTCTACTTCTTTGTGAGGTCCCCAATAGCCTTACATATGCAATGAGTCATGAAGTAGACGAGTAATCACTAATAAAAAACAATGCAACTCTGGTTCTCAGAACTCCTGCAGTGAACCTGGAGGTGGGCAGGGGTTTGGTTACTTAATTAGTAGCGTGTAGACTTGGTTTACATTTGCTTGTGGCTCACAGGACTGCTAGAAATTCAGTTTAATTTTAATGTAATCATAGATTTGGTACATGATAGCCAATATCCAAGGAAGGAGCTAAGACATCAATAACTAACATATTTGCAATTGCCTAGAAACTTGGGCTTCCTGCTTACTGAGAAAAGTTATATAACACCAGGACAAAGGTTGTGGTCTAGTAGAGACTTGGTACCCCCAAGCTGAAAGTGCTTTTATGTCTAAACCTTATGAACTTGATAATTGGCCAAAGTCCAAGGGTTCAACTCCCAGTGTCCTAAGAAAATAAAATAAAATTAAATTAAAAAAAAACTAAAGAAAAGGAAAGAACAAAGCAGCAGTAAGAGCCTGGCCATGATAAATGTTAGAAAGGAATTAGAGGGACTGACCTCTCTGAAGATATCCATACTGTGATTGGTATTTACTACTTACTACAAAGTTTATCAGTGTCTCAGAGAGTTAAACATGTGGGCCTAGGAACTTAGATATTTAAAAAGAGGAAGAAAGCACCTGTCTTATAAAAGGCTTGCACATGAATATTGGTTAACTTTACTTTGAAAACATTATAATTTCATCCAACAAGAAAATGGATAAATAGATTATAGTTTATCCATGGAACTGAAGTGGAGCTAACAAAAACATAGTTTCCTGGCTGTGCAGAAACATGTTAGTTATGCGGTCCTGTTCATGAGTTCTGGGGCTACTTCCTGTGCTATTGGAATTTTATTCATACAGTTCTTGCCTATACTTGTATTTTGAAATACATTACCTGTGTTTTTCTCCAACGGCTTCAGGTTTTAAATTAAGATCATTGATGAGCTTTGAACAGGGTTTTGTGCACTGTGAGAGTTAGGTTCAATTCTAGTATGTTGAGTATCTTTGTGACTATTATAAGTAGGGTTGCTTTTCTGATTAATCTGATTTCCTCCTTTCTTGATTGTATGGCTTTTATTTATTTTTTTATTGACTAATTGTTCTGCCTAAAATTTTTAGTATTACATTAAATAATAGCAGAGAGAATGAGCATGCATGCCTTCATTTTAAAGGAAAATTCATTGTTTTCCCCTTTCAGAATATGGTTGGCCATGGGATGGCTACAGGAATTACAGAAAGTTTTAAGGGCCAGGGTCTGACAACTACAACTCTAGTTGTACTGAAGCTCAGAACTTTAGAGTCTAGGTCCAAGAACCTAACAATTGTCACTACAGACTGAGGTACTAGACACACAAAACCTGTGTAAGAATCAATTCTAGAAGATTCTGTTTGTTCAATCTACCTGCTGCCACTACCTACTGTTGGTGGAAACTAAGACTTATTATTATGCCTGCTAGCTGCTGAGTCACAGGTAATTGAAGTCCAGAGTGACAGATAGACTATCAAGTACCTAGTGCCATGTCTCTAGCTTCTAAAGCCTGAAACAACAGTATTTAACAATTCATTATGAATTTTCTTCTTTGTTTTTAATTCATCAATTTAGGTTTTCTATCTTTCACTTTTAAATCATTTTATGTTTTATTTTCAGCGTAAAAAGGTTGATTTGAATCAGAAGCTTTATAATTCAGTCATTTAACCATTTTAATTTTGCCTTTATTTACTTTGAATTACATGGATTAGGTGTCCCTGTGTGTGCTCACACTTGTATGTTGAGTACCAGAAGGGCTGGAAGAAGATGTGAGACACTGGAGTTCCAGCTATAGGTCTATGTTGGTTTTGTTTGACTTCTCCTGTAGCTTTCTGAGAACCCCCATAACAATGTATGGGGATTTTGAATAATGTATGTGGAAAAGGTTTCTATTTTAGAGCAAGAATGCTATTTGTCCATTGTCTTGAGAACCAAAGAATAAACCTCTGGGTGTTTTAAGGATTTGGTTTAGAAAAATACAAAATAAATATTTCTATATGAATTATGCATTTTTTAAAGTTTAGATAATTAGTATATCTAATTATGGGATCTGTTCATTGATTTTTATAGATTTCTTGAAATAAATTCAGAAAGTAGGGTATTTTAAAGAATACTACTTTCATTACTGAATTTACAGCTTATACTTTAGTACAATCAGAAGAAGCTTGATTTTTATTGTTTCATGATGTCTATATCTAGAAGAGAACACACAGTTCATGCTGACAAATTCCACTAGTAATTTAATTTATTATTACAAAACTAATGGATTATTGTACTTTGCATTTTTTTTACTACTCTGGGACAAAGAGTCACACAGTTTAATCAAGCTTTATGTTGTTTATTAGAAACACATTAGTGCAGCTAACACTTTAATCAGCCATTTTATGGTCCTTCTCCTTGAGTTTCAGAGTTCCTACTTAAGATGATGCCCAGCTTTCCATTGTCACATCAAGCTCTTGTTTTCCTTCTCTGAATTGAAATATTTCTAAAAGGCTCACCTTTGGATCAGAAGTTCTCTTGAGAAGTCAACTGTAGAATCACTTATCATTTCCCTTTCAATAGATGTTAACCATAGTCTGTCATGGTAACATCATAGACAATTTTTACTAACATTCTCCCCTTTAATTCCAATGAACCAGGAGGTTTTGTTATTGTTGCCCGTGCTCGTGTGTCCATGGATCTTGATGAATGTAAACGTCTTCTGAATTCTTTTTTATGGAAATATTAATATGTTTTGCAGAGTCTTCATTTTATAAACCAGCTGGTTCTATGATTTCATAGCATCTGATTTTCCATAGACCTTAGCACAACTTACATTAACTACTTACCATTGCAATTGTTCAATCCACATGTGAATTTGAGTATGGTAGACAA
>LOJH01008900.1:12538-25492 GCA_001685095.1 Ellobius talpinus
GACACCCTCTTCAATACCATCCTGTCCCTGTAGACACCCTCTTCAATACCATCCCATGTCCCTGTAGACACCCTCTTCAATACCATCCTGTCCCTGTAGACACCCTCTTCAATACCATCCCATGTCCCTGTAGACATCCTCCTTGGGTGCTGTCCTGTCCCTGTAGCTGTTCCCCTTAGGTAGCGCCCTGCCATCCTGTCAGACAGCTATTGCCCTTCTCCCAAAACTGTTAGAAAAGTTTTGGGAAATATCTGGACACTAAACTCAGGTTTTCAGACTACTCCCCTTCCTATAGATGAGGATTTGATTTTTCTCAAATCATGGAGATTTCACAATATAGCCAGAATTGGGGCATGCTTCTTAAGTTCATAGGATCAAGTTGTCCTCCCGTCACCTTCTATGTCCTTGTATGTTTAGCCCGATGCACCAGGAAAGGCTGTATGAGGAGACAGTGCACGTGCAAATCAGGAAGGCAGGTGGGGAAGCTGCCCCCTGTGCCTCAGTTGCCAGCCCTCCCCAGTAGGCAGTTAGAGCTCTTAGGGACACAAAAGGACATTGGCTCCAGCGTCACATATTTTGAATGCTTTTGCTTTCTTCACTTAGGACTCCAAACTCAACCCAGATCAGGTAGGGTAAACCAATCCCAATATTCCTGAGAGATGATTATGTACAGGGCTGAAAGCCCACACCTTCTTTGGGCTGTGCGGTGGAGTTACTGAACATTCTCTCATAAGCTTGAGGTCCACTCTGGGTCACCTTCCTCACCCTGTGCCATTCTTCCTATTTTCCATGAACGTTGTTGCTTCCTATGTCCTCAAAGGCAAACTGAGAGTGTCTGTAGTTCCCTTATCCAGCAGCTCTACCGGAGCCAGCAAACGAGGACTGTTGCAAGAGAGGACATAGGCTTAGGTCTGACCAAGGCCAAGGATAGACAGGAAAGGGTCCTGGAGGACTTTGAAGGAAAGGGGGATGGGACAGAGACTCGGTATGCTCTGGGGGTGCCCCTGAGAATGAACTGGGCTCTGGGACCACGGAGGACTGGGTGAGGCATGTGTTCACAGTGCCGTCCATGGTCCTCAGCCTCGCCCCCGTGGGGCACAATTGCCTCTTTTCATCCTGGAGCTCAGGTGTCCTGAGTAATGACTACCAACAATCCTAAACGAGATCCCAATGCTGCAACGGGGGCAAAGGAAACCCCGCGAAATACAGAACTGCTTGGAACCACGGCTTAACTGTGGGAGTCCACACACAGTGGACAAATCGTTCACATTCCGGACACAGTTTTCTCTCTCTGGATTATAAATCAATCCACCCCTATTCTTCATTTATGGGGCACAGCTTCAAGTGCACTCCAGGGTCTCCAAATTGCTTTGCTGTTCATCTAAGACCTGCTGGTAACTGCCCCTGACCCCTCCAGACCCAACCTCCCCTCCAAGCAGCAGGCAGCATTCCTGAGTTCTAATCATCCTGAGACTCCAGCTGAAGGGCAGGCATGACCTTGAGAAGTGGACATGAGAAATGATTGGATTCAGAGAAAGTGATTGGAGACAGGAGGCTGCTGAGGGAGTTTTGTACTTCAGGGTCAGTGATGCGTGTCAGAGACTACAAAGAATGAATGAGAACATGCTGGAAGCTGCCGTGCAGTTGCTCCTCCTGGAAGGCGATTGGCAGCTGGTGACACAGAGCAGTGTGGGGGCCAAGGTTCACGTTAAACCTACCTAGGTGATTTGGGAACTCTATGCCTTCAGTAAAGGAGCCGTGAGAGTGTGAAGTCAGAGACACATTGTTTCTGTTGCCAGGTCAGAGGCTTGTGTGGCTCTGTTGGGGAGGGCTGGTCCCGGCCAGGGGGCGGGTAGGGGGAGGAATGGCAGAACTGATTCTGTGTATCCTAGTTAAAGGATTTGAAACTTAGAAGCCAGAGGGAGTCCCGTTGCCTTCTCTGATCCTTTGGACCGGCTCTGTGGTTCAGAGTATTTGGGGCCAGGGAAGCAACCAGAGCTTGGTTTTGACCCTGGCTGGTCAGTAAACTGGCTTAGTGTGCATAGCCCTTTGAACAGTTCTGAACTTTCTGTCTGTCAGCTGGCAGGGCAGTCTTCCCTTAGGACCATGCGTCATGCTTTTTTTTTTTAATCTCTTTATGGTCTTGCAGTAAAGAACTACAAACTGGGTGGCGTTCAAAACAAACAAAGCCAAGCAAGAAAACCATGCCCCATATCCTAAAGGTCTAACAAATGGCATTGTCTAAGGAACCTTTCCTATAGTTCTGATGAAGAAACACCCTGGCAAAGTCAACTTAAAGAGAAAAAGGGCCCTTTGGACTCACAGTTGGTGGACACGGCCCCTCGTGGAAGGGAAGTTATGCCCGGAGGCTAACTTAGTCTAGATAATCCCTAACAGCCTGTCCAGGAGCTTGTCCCCTTGATCCTGCCAAATCAACAGTAGTCACCACGGAAGACATCAAGGCAGACATCAAGGCGTAAGCTGCGGACTCTCTGGGCAGCGATTCTGGGTGGGGACCTTGTAAGATTCCAGGGCCTTCCAGCAACCATAGCATCTTGCCATGGGATTTATAAACACATGACACCAAGCTGGTGCTCCACACGTATATCTGTCTCTCTCCATCTGGTCCTCCCTTGGTCTTCACATGACCTTCTTGTAACAATATCACCGTTGGGCCAAATCTGATCCGAGGGCGTCTTAACCAGCTACGTCTCCAAAGCTATTCGTCCCAGCTCCGTGTCTGCCGCTGTGATAAGATACTGATAAAAGGCAAAGCGGTGGGGGAAGGGACTGTTCTGCTCCCTGGTCCAGGTTACAGTTCATTGCTGTGGGGAGGTCAAAGCAGGAACTTGAAGCAGTTATCATCTTTGGTCAATAGCAGAGCAAGGATGAGTGTGTGCATGCTTGGCAGACCGCTCGGCAGACTTGTGCTCAGCCTGGTTCCTCTAACTTTGTACAATTCAGGGCCTCTTGCCAGAAGTGGTGATGTTCACAGTAGGCTGGCTTTCGCAAATCAATGAACTCATTGAGACGGTCCCACACGGAGACCCTCTTCCCAGGTGATTCTAGGTGGCATCCTGCTGATTGACTAGTAAAGCTTAACCATCACATTCCTTTAAAGCCTCGTTGGGGGACCTGAGTGGACATGGATTTCAGAGGGCACTATTGAGCCCAGAAGAGATTAAGGGGGACAGTGTCTAAATACCAGAGACAGTAGGAGGAAGGGTCTTCTATGCAAGAGGACCTGAAGGATTGATCTCAGAGGTCTCCCCCAAGGAAGCAGGATGATTCTCAGGGACTGTGGCTTTTGAACTGAGACTAGATGTTGAGTTGGAGCCCACCCAGAAGCTCATTGCCGCAGCCTGTGGGATAGCTAGGCAAACAGTGCTTATTCAGCCCATAGCTGTGGCAGGGGAAGGTCTAAGGCTAGCACAGCCATTCTCTGTGCTTCCTCTAGAGTGGGCCCTGAAAGACTTGGGGTCCAGAACGTTGGAGCTTCTCTGGTCCGTAGTCAGTGGTCAGCAGCAGTTATTGCCAGGATGAGTAGCCGTAGATCATTCAGTGTGACCTCCAGGAAGTCACTTAACTCCCCGTCTTCATCTGCAAACTGGGAACGATGACAGTGTCTCTTGAGGCTCTAATGGGTTGACAAGCGTGCAGTGGTAAAGTGACAACTGCCTGAACAGGAAACCGAGCAGAGGGCTTTGCCCATGTTCCTAGGTAGGCCGCTCTGTCCAAGGGTTTTAGCGAACTGGAAGCAATCCTGTGTGTGCCCTTTGTATTGTGGTCGATGTCTTCCAACGGCAGGTAGAGGAGATGGTAACGTTCTGACAGCCACCCAGCAGAGTGACATCCATGTGGCAGGTGTCCAAGCTCACCCCTGCCCTGGGCCAGTGACAGGCTGACTCAGATATCCTGAACTGAACACAACACAGGGCAGCCAGACAAGAGGGTGGAGTATGTGTGTGACTTCATCGCCCTTCCTGAGTGATGCTTGTATTTTTTTAAAAATGAGATTTACGAGATACTTATATTGGTTCACGAAAAATGAGCAGAGCCATGTGGAACCCATGCTTCTCTGTCCCTGCCCTGCCAGGGTCCATTTCTCCATCCTCTCAAGACCACAGGGAGATGTGATTTCTCTGCTGAGAGGCCAGTCCTGCCACCAGGGCTGTTCCAGCTGATATGCTGCTGGCCTTTCCTGGGATGGGAGGAAGCCCCAGGGAAATGGGCAGGTACAGGAAGCTACAAGCTTGAAAGAAAGTGGGGAAGGGTATATTATCGCAAAGCTGGCATTAGAGTCCATGTGCCTGGGCTCTACCAGGGAGACCCCACTCCTGGCTCAGAGTTTCTTGCTGCTCAGATCTCAGGCCCGCCTGTGTGCAGAACAGACCTGCATTGCAGCATGCAGATTCAGGGATGCGCCAGGCAGCTTCAGGCAGCGCATGGAGCTAGCTGTTCTGATGCCTGCATATTGGATTTGACCACAGTCGTGCACCGGGGCAAGGAGAATTTGCTCAGTGATAAGTTTGTGGGGACTCTTTTCTGGTTGGCCACCTGGTATGTTACAAATAGAACACTATATTGAGCAAAATCATGGGGATCAGGGTGGGGCAGAGGCTGGTGAGTCTGACAAACATGTGGGGGGATATTTACAAGAGTTGCTTACCATGGTTATAGCAAAATGTAGAGTGACCAGAGCTAAGTATTATTGATTTTTCTCCTCCATCTTAGTTTTAAATGAATCACAGCCACCACAAGCTCTGACTGTATTAATAAGGTTTTCTTAGATGACTACTCACCCGAGAGAACTACCAATTTGGAATTCCATGGGAGACGATTATTGTATGTGACAAGCGGAAGAGGAGGGATGTCTCCCCACGGCTGTTTGGGGGGAATCACATAAAGTGTCGCACAAAGGGGAAGACACCCCCTCCCCCGTGGCTCCACTGCAACCAGATAAGAAAACCTCCCTCTCTGTGTCACAGCCCCAGCTGCTACCCATGAAAGCAGCCCTTGACATCATATGTTTTAGGTATGACTGTGTCCCTAGGATAGCACAGCTCCCGGAACATTCGTGTGCCTTGGGGAAAATAGCACGGATGGTGGCCGGGAGGGTGGGATCTCGTAAGGGAAATGGGAACTATGAAGGCCGCATTAACTTCGTACGTATCGAATGAACTCTCTAAGAGGCCAAAGCAAATTCATTAAACCAGGCAGCCAGTGAGTGTCCTGGGGCTCTTCCTCATGCCAGGTGCATTTCTCACGGTGGAGTCTATAGTCCAGCAGGGCAGGTGGACACTGAGCAGTCGCCTATGTGGTTCATCCCTGGAAAGCAGTGATGGACACTTCAAAGGACTTTAACATGGACTGTCCCTGGTATAGGGGCATTGCTAAAATTCTTTCCTTGGGGGATATGAACAGAGTCCACTATCCTTCCTGAGGCTCTAAGGACAATCCAAAGTACAATTCCATCACAATTCCCCCTGCAGAAACAATGAGTTTATTGGACTTACTTATAAAACATGGGGGAGTGGGCCTGACCCTGAAGCCTGCACTAGACAGTCTTCATCTAATCCAAATGGAGCCCCCTTCCCTTATCCTTCCCTAGACTGTAGGCTCTAGCCACTCTGCTAAGACCCCAGGGACAATTAGGCTATGACTGCGTACAGATGGCTGGGAAGAACCATTGGATACTGAGTTGGGGGTTCGAAGACCCTTGCCACTCTCTTCATCTATGAAAGGGTGTCAATAGTCCATGAGCCCTTTCCCTATGGGTGCTCGCTAGTAGAAACAGCTGGATTAGTGGAGGTGGTGATAGTTGGGCTAAAAAGATGGCACTTTACGAAAGAGGGTGAAAGGCGATTGGCTACTCTGAGGAGGGGATACTTCCCCTTGGCAGAAAGAAGGGAAGACACGATCCATGGGAAAATTCATTGGCGCATTCATTCATTTTCAGCAAGTGTGTGTGGGACCATTTCTCACGTGCCACGTGTGGTTTGCAGTGATTCAGGAGAGAGCACACTAAGGTTGCAGCCTTCAATGGACTCGCTGTGTGCAGCTTTGGGCTTTTGTCAGGTCTACTCTTCAGGTGCTGAAGCTTCGGAGGACTCACTGTGGGCAGCTTTGGGCTTTTGTCAGGTCTACTCCTCTGGTGTTGATGTTTCGCATGCTTTTCTAGCACTCCCCACTTTTTATTTTATGGCTGACAACACAGAGAAGTACCTCCCGTTCCTTTTTTTCTGTGTGTTGACCTATGCCTAACTCTAAGTTGGTTTAGTGTGCTAGTTCATCTCCTGAATTCTCTACGCTCTTATACATCCTGTCATCTACCCATAATGAAAGTTTCAATGTTTTCTTCCATGATCTCTACGTCCTTGATTTCCTTTGTCTGGCTCAATTGCACTGGCTAGTATCTCAAAGAGAAATAGTTTCAAGTATTCTTGTCTTACTCCTTATACTTGAGGCTCTTATTTTGCTTAATTTAATTTTGCTTGTTTGTTGTAAATGAGTATTAGCAGTGCTGCCATTTCACATGAATAAAACTTGGTCCTGATTGAGGTGGGAAAGAGTGGCGCTGTCTGTAAACCATTCATTGTGTGTGGTCCACTTTATCTCTGAGGCTGTAATGCTCTGCGACAGAGAAGACCTCAGGCTGGTCGTTGTGACTGACCAACCTGCCCATCAGTGGAGCCGATAGTCACATCACTGCAAAGCCCACCTGCTTTCAGCAGGGGCTACACTACAGGTAGATGAAGATTGAATAGAGGCCACCCCTCCTTCCTTTAGATGCTCAAGGGAGGCACACATCCCCACTCTCTTCTTGCAATGTGCGGTTTTGTACTGCTTTCTCCACCAACACAAAGAGAGGAGTAATTTAAGCAGCTTCTAATTGCCCCTTCCCCTTGCTTATCTAATAGAGCTGGGAACTTGATGTGGGTCCTATGCAGTTTGGTAGGTTAATCCCAGTTCCACACTAGAAGACATAAGAAAGGACCACCATATGGACCCATGGAACTATCAGTGCCCCCATATAAAATGGTGAAAATGGTGACTCTTGGGGTCTCTGATTCTCAGGGTCAACACGAAATCTGCATCAAACAGTCCTCAAAATACCAAATATTCCCTTACACGCACATGCTCAAATAAGTGGTAACAGGACCTTTGAGAGTTCATCCCTTGGCTAAACTTGCTGTGGAATCCAGGGTTCTTTTCCCTGTAGCATCTGGCCATCTCTTCTTTCAGTAGGTTCAAGGTCTGAAACGTGGCCCAGGTCCAGAGATTGGATGAGAGACTATGACTTTCCATTCTGATGACAGCCATTAGTCTCCCTAACACCCTGCCAGGCTTCCACTCACCAACTGCGCATCCCTCCTGCCCCGTGTTCTAATGACCTTCACAGTAACTCTTGACCGCCACGTCCGTGGCTGCTCCTTTGGCCTCAATGTTCATCTCAGCGACCATGACTTCTGTGAATCAAGCACTAGTCTCGGCTGCCATAGGACTTGTAACCCTTGCTCCCTGCCAGCCTGTTTCCCCACCAGCTTCTCTTGCACTGGTCCCCAGTCCTGACATATGAAAGAGTGGCACTGGGACATTCCTGACAGGCTTGGAACGGTGGCCCTCCTGTCTTCACGGAACGCACTCGTTAGCATGCTTTGTGACCACACACAGTAGATCTACTCTCACACGCCAGGTTCCTGGGCCCCTTAACTTCCTCTCCTGCTTTTCTGCCAGGGCCCTTCTGGCATTTCAGCTTTTTATGGATCCCAGGGGAGAAAGAGCACAGCATCTCTAATGACATCTCTATCATCTGCTGCATTGCTAGGTTTTAAGAGAATGACTCTCTATTGTCCAATTTTATGATTCAGTCCTGCGACCCAGCACTTTCAGAGCCTAACCCTCATGTCCATTTAACTCTGTGATTTTCATACATATTTTTTCTATTTGATTTGCCATGTATTTTTAAATTCCCCACTGCCAATTTCTCCTTGAGCCTTAAAAAAACATGTTGCTTTATCTATTTCAAGGTGAAGTTATTGCTTATATATGAGTTTATAGTTGTATGTCCTCTTAAATTTTTTTTATTACATTCACTTATTTATTTGGGGTGTGATTGGTCACACCTATGTGTAGGGGGCATCTATGCTACAGCTCACGTGTGGAGGTCAAAGAACAATTTTTAGTAGTTGGTCTCTCCTTCCTCCACTTTGGTTCAAAGGTCAGGTCTTGGAAGCAGCCACCTCTACCCACTGATCCATCTCTCCAGCCCTGTGTCTCCTACTGAACCAAGTATTTTGTCAGTCTGCAGGGAGCCCCTGCCACAGGTGATGCAGTTCCCACTGAAACCCACATTGTTTCCCAGGGTTTGGTGGGTGTTTCCTGTGTCTCTTCCCATCTTCTCACCTCAGATGGTCTATTTCTTGTTCTGGTCTTGGTGGGTTAAAGCAACATTAGAGCAGAAGTTTTATTTAAAATTGGGCAGTTAGCACTTATTTTACTTTGGAAACTGAATCTGTTTTACTAGATGTAACTATTGATTAGCTTAAACTCAATACTGTTACCTAGCACTTTCCATGTTTGGGGTGTGTGTGTTTGTGTGTATGTGTGTATGAATGTGTGTGTGTGAATGTGTGTGTATGAATGTGTGTGAGAGTGTTTGGATATATGAATTGTTTGTGAGTGTGTGTATGAATATGTGTGTATGAATGTGTATGAGAGTGTTTGAATATATGAATGTGTGTGAGTGTGCATGTGAATGTGTGTATGAGTGTATATGTGTGTACGTGAATGTGTATGAGTGTGTATGTATGAATATGTGTGTACGTGAATGTGTGTGTATGAAAGTGTGTGAGAGTGTGTGTGTGAGAGTGTTGTGTAAGTGTGTGTGTGTATGTGTGTGATTCTGTTTCTTCTTTTATTACCTCTCCCCATTTTCACTTGGGAACTGTGGATGGCTTAGCAATTTATCTTTTATTTCTCCTTTTTAGTGGGCTGCCCTGCAAATTCTAACCTAGATACAAAAGTGAACATTCTAAAGTTAATCAATAGTGTGACATCCTCTCAAACATACAAGAAACATGAGGGAGGGCAGACCCCATTGAGACTCTGTGTGCCTGGCCGGAAGCACCCTTGCTGTGAGGGTGTTTCGTGTCTTAATTCTTTTCTGCTCCACAAAATGGACACTATTGTTGCTCTATGTGGTTAATACTCCCTCCCTCCTTCCACAGAGATCTGAACACTGTGTAGCTGAGCTCTGTTTGAGACGCTTAGGATTCACAATGCATGGAACAGACAAAGCTCCCATCCCGTTGGACTCTCCATGCTAGTGGGCACGACCGAGTCTAACAAGCAACCGTAGTCCCTGGAGGGATTCCATGAGCGGCTGGCAAGCGGTGGTTACTTTAAGGAGAGGGGTGAATGGGGTAGGGAGGGTTGGGATGCCAAGGACAACTGCCTAGGGGTGGTCTCCATGGAGTGGGTGGTGAATCTGAATGAAGCCTGGGGTGTGTGAGAAAGGTGCTTGCCCTGGCCCCCTGGAGGAGGAATGTCAAGGTGGAGAGACTGTCAGTTTGGACTGGGATCCTGCTTGTCCCTGCAGAGATAATGTGGAGGCCGCGTGACAAGACAGAGTGAATGAGATCCCAAAGTAAGGGGTGGGCCATGGCCAGAGGGCCTCACAGGCTCTTGGTACCCACCCCAAATATGTGAGAATGGGGCCATGGGGTCTAAGGACTGTTTACAAAGGGTCCCTCTTGCTGGACTGCAGAGAGCTGCTGTGGAGGGAGGGGGCCATAGGCCAATCAGCTTCTTTATTAACCAATGGTAATAAAACATATTCACAGCATACAGAGGGGAATCCCACATCACCAGGGTGATGACAGAAGGGTGGGTACCTGGCACACCCTTGCTGATAGAGCCCTGATCTTGCCCCATAGAAAGGTAAGTTTGATTCTGTCCCCTGTACCTGTGACATCTCGTAGAAATAAGGTCTTTGCAGATTCAGTCAAGTTAAAGGGTGGGTCTTAGAGCCAAGTGTGTCTGTGGGTGATTCTCTGGTGTACTTAGAGGAGACAGGCATCAGCAGAGGCGAGACATCTGGGCAGGGGACCTGTGAGGAAGAGTGTGGGACCTGATTTAGACACGCTGAGAAGCATGATCACAAAGCGCATTGTGAGACCTGCATTCCAACGCTGGGGTTTCCAGGGCAGAGGGGTTTCAGGGTCTGAAGCCCCCATAGTTTTAAAGCATAAAATGCAAATGCAAAGTTAATGGGAAAGAAGCTTCCAGTCCAGGAGCTCTTTAGTGATCTACCATCCTGCCTGGGGAGAAGAGGGGCCCCTTGACCCTTTGCAACAGAGGTGGGGGCACTTGTAGTTGGAAGACTAGGTGTCATGGCTTGATCTGTCCCCCAGAGGGATAAATTCAGTTAACTTTTGGCACCTGAAAGTGGGATCTCTTGTAGAAATAGGGTGTGTATGTGTAATCAAGTTAAGGCAATTAAGGCTTGGACAAGGGCACACAGGACACACAATGATAGGGGAGAGTGATATAAACCACGGCCTTCTGGAAGCAGCAGATGAAGCAAGGAAGGCCCCTCACTTGGGGCCTCCAGAGAGAATATGGCCCCCTGACATCTGGCCTCTGGAACTATGTAAACAGGAGTTCCCGTCATTACTTGCCGCCTCTCCTTAGAAGTTCATACTTCCTTGGGGTACCCTGGAGAAACTTGTCCTCTCCCAGGACATCTGGGAAGAACCTACCCCATCCCTGAGACTCAGAGACAAGAGCTAGGTAGTCAGTAGAAAAGGTGTGCCCATGGGCGATGTGAGTGTGACTGCCACCTCCGTGCTACATTCAAGGAGGACTGATCATACAGAGAGCTTACCGGCATGCATAGAGTTGGTGCCCTAATAAGGACAGAGAGCTGTTTGGAGCTAACTTCAGATGGACCAGAAGAAATGAAATGGAAAACAGGAAGTAGAAACTGCCAAGGAGAGCAAGGAGTACAGGGGACATGGGGGTGCAAGAGAGGATTTGAGGGTGCACATGTGCGAGCATGATGTGGAGGCCAGGAGAGGACATGGGGGTGTCTTCCCCTCCGGATCTCCACCTGAGTTCTGTTAGTTCAGCTGGACTGGCTGCCCAGTGGGCTCCAGGCACTCGTCTCTGCCTTCCCAGTGGTGGGATTCGAGGCACACAATGCCACTGCCGGGTCTTTACATGGGTGCTGGGGATCCAAACACGGGTCGTCACGCCTGCACAGCCGTCTCCTGCACAGCCCTGGCATTTTCTTTCAAATGAAATAAATAACAGCATGTTGAGGTCGTGATGAGATGTGAGGGGGATGCTGCTGGGTAGGTGGGCTGGATGGAGCCTGGACGGAGCCTGTGTGGAGAGGACGGGCGTTTGTCTTGCTGTCTTCCCACTTCCCTTATCCGGGTGGCTCGCCCACCTCCACCTCCCATCTGGAATCCCTCCCTCTCCTAGAGGGCCACCCCACCCCACCCGGGGAGGCTTCCTTCACGGAGTCTTGGGGGAGGTGGGCTTTCTCAGGCTTGGTTTTGTTTCCAAAAATACCTTCACTTCCCTGCCTCATGAAAGGCTGCTTTGTTGGATACACAGTTCTTCCAGGTTGACGGGTTTCCTATGTTTTTCTCTCAGCACTTGGAAACAGTAGTGAGGCGTCTCCCGGGACTCACAGTTACATTGAGAAATCAGCTGTCACTCTAATTGTCAGGCTTCCTTTGTTAGGCACCCTCCCCTGTGTTCTGCCTTTTACAGTGATTTACCTGATTCACAGGGCAGTGGTTTGTTTGCTTCTCCCAATTGCCATTCACGGGGGGCCTTTAAAAAATTGTTTATATCTGTGATATGTGTGTGGCGTGTGTGTGTGTGTTTGTGTGTGTGCAGTGCCTTAGGAGCAGCGGGAGGGCATCAGATACCCCAGAACTGGAGTTACAGGTGTTTGCAAGCCTCCCAAATTCTGTGCCAGGAGAGAGTGAGGTGCTCTGGCCAAGGAGAAAGTGCTCTTGACTGCTAAGTCCGTCCAGGCCATCATTAAGTGTCTTTGTTTATTTTGGTGCTGGGGATCAAACCTAGGGCCTTGTGCTTGCTAGGCAAGCCTCTCCTGCTGATCTACGGGCCTATTCGTTAATTTTGAACAGGGCTGACCAAATATCCAGAGAACCTAGGTGTTGCAGCCATCATTGCTGCCCCTTAGTCTCCGTCCCTCTGCACTGTGTACTGGTTTCTGTGTCTCCTCCACCTCATATTTTCCAGCATTCCTCTATGCCTTGGCTTTCCTAATAAACATTTGGTTATTTCTTAATTTTTGAGGCAGGGTCTCATTTGCAGTGCAGGCTTGGGGCTCACTATGTGCCTAGACTAGCCTTAAAGTTGGCATCAATCCTCCCCTTGCCCCTGATATTACAGACACACACCACTATTCCCAGCTCCTATTAATGTCTTCTGATTTATCTTTCAATTCACCAGTTCTCTTTTGACTCTAATTTAGTTTTCTCTGCAAAGAGCCTTAAATTTTATTTTGTGTATTCATGTGTATATTTGTCTGTGTGTGTAAGTGTGTGCACACATTTAGGTGTGCATGTTCACATGCGTGTGTGTATGTGTATATGTAAGGATGCATGTGTAATGTACATGTGCATTTGGAGGCCCAAGGTTGGCATCAGGAGTCCCTCTTAATCACCCTCCACCTTTTTCACTGAGGCAGGGTCTCTCAGCTGAACCCAGAACACACTGATGCGGTTAGCCTAGCTGTCCAGTTTGTCCCAGGAACTCGTCTCTGCCTCCTGTGTCCTGGGGTTACAGTGGACCACCATGCCCACCTAGCATTCACGTTGGTGCTGGAGATCTGAGTCCCAGTTCCTATGCTTGTCCAACAAGCTCTTTATCCAGGGAACATTTTGGTAGCCTTAGCTTTAATTTTTTAAA